>JAGFMH010000034.1:83394-273233 GCA_030435695.1 Brachymystax lenok tsinlingensis | reverse complement strand
CACAGACAGGCCGGAGTGTGATTTCCAGCACTCTCCCGTCCTGGCCCTTGGGCCCCGTGGTGGGTTTGGGTATCGATTTAAAAACGCCCCTCCTACACTACTTTCCCGAGTGGTTGTGGACGCAGCCGCTGGGTATGGCCGCTATATATTATTATTGTATTACACAAACACATTTTTCACCGATATCATACAACAGTACAGCCCGCTGTGGACGCGGCCGTTGGGTATGGCTGTTATATATTATTATTGTATTACACAAACACATTGTCACCGATATCATACAACAGTACAGCCCGTTGTGGACGCGGGCCGCTGGGTATGGCCGCTATATATTATTATTGTATTACACAAACACATTTTCCACCGATATCACACAACTGTACAGCCCGCGGCGGACACTGCCCCTGTGTTTCCAGGGCTCCTGCTCTGCGCCTGCGCCTGCTCGCCGGTCACAGCGACCCAGGCTCTGTGATGTCCAGGTCCAGCGGTCTCTCCTGTTCTACGCCTGCGCCAAGGGTCACAGAGACCCAGGCAGCCACTACACACGCCCAGACATGCCCCGCTGTTTATTGCACAAAAACATTTCACCGATATTGCACAACTGCGCCTGTGGACGGTGGCGGAGACCCTGCCTGAAAACGCACTTTCGGGCATGACACAGACAGGCCGGAGTGTGATTTCCAGCACTCTCCCGTCCGGCCCTTGGGCCCCGTGTGGGTTTGGGTATCGGATTTAAAACGCCCCTCCTACACTACTTTCCCGAGTGGTTGTGGACGTTGTGCCGCTGGGTATGGCCGTTATATATTATTATTGTATTACACAAACACATTGTCACCGATATCATACAACAGTACAGCCCGCTGTGGACGTTGGGCCGCTGGGTATGGCCGTTATATATTATTATTGTATTACACAAACACATTTTCCACCGATATCACACAACTGTACAGCCCCGCGGCGGACACTGCCCCTGTGTTTCCAGGGCTCCTGCTCTGCGCCTGCGCCTGCTCGCCGGGTCACAGCGACCCAGGCTCTGTGATGTCCAGGTCCAGCGGTCTCTCCTGTTCTACGCCTGCGCCAAGGGTCACAGAGACCCAGGCAGCCACTACACACGCCCAGACATGCCCCGCTGTTTATTGCACAAAAACATTTCACCGAGACAGCACAACTGCGCCCCGTGGACGGTGGCGGAGACCCTGCCTGAAAACGCACTTTCGGGCATGACACAGACAGGCCGGAGGTGATTTCCAGCACTCTCCCCGCTGTTTATTGCACAAACACATTTCACTGATATTGCACAACCGCGCTCGTGTGGACAGTGGCGGGAGGAGAGAGACCCAGGCAGCCACTACACACGCCCAGACATGCCCCGCTGCAGCCACTACACACGCCCAGACATGCCCCGCTGTTTATTGCACAAAAACATTTCACCGATATTGCACAACTGCGCCTGTGGACAGTGGCGGGAGACCCTGCCTGAAAACGCACTTTCGGGCATGACACAGACAGGCCGGAGTGTGATTTCCAGCACTCTCCCCAGTGTTTCCAGGGCTCCCGTTCTGTGCTCTGGCGCCTGTACTGTGGGTCAGGAGCGACCCAGGCTCTGTGATTCCAGGGCTCCTGCTCTGCGCCTGCGCCGTGGGGTCAGAGCGCCCCAGGCCCTGTGTTTCCAGGGCTTCCGCCTGTGCTTTGGCGCCAGGGGTCAGAGCGACCCAGGCGCCAGCCACTGTCGAGGCGCACGCTATTGAGCGAGAGAGTCTGAGAGCAAGTGTCCGCGCTTCTGCGCCGTGGGTCAGAGCGCCCCAGACCCTGTGTTTCCAGGGCTCTCTCTGTGCTTTGCGCCGTGGGTCAGAGCGACCCAGGCGCCAGCCGCTGTCGCAGGCGCACGCTATTGAGCATAGAGAGTCTGGAGAGCAAGTGTCTGCGCCTGCGCCGTGGGTCAGAGCGCCCCAGACCCTGTGTTTCCAGGGCTCCCGCCTGTGCTTTGGCGCCGTGGGTCAGAGCGACCCAGGCGCCAACCGCTGTCGAGGCGCGCTATTGAGCGAGAGAGTCTGCGCAGCAAGTGTCTGTGCTCTGCGCCGCCGGGTACAGAGCGACCCAGGCCTCAGCAACTGTCGAGGCGCACGCTGTTGAGCGAGAGAGTCTGCGCAGCAAGTGTCTGTGCTCTGCGCGCCGCCGGTACAGAGCGACCCAGGCCTCAGCAACTGTCGAGGCGCACGCTGTTGAGCGAGAGAGTCTGGCGAGCAAGTGTCTGTGCTCTGCGCCGCCGGTACAGAGCGACCCAGGCCTCAGCAACTGTCGAGGCGCACGCTGTTGAGCCGAGAGTCTGCGAGCAAGTGTCTGTGCTCGCGCCCGCGCCGCCGGTACAGAGCGACCCAGGCCTCAGCAACTGTCGAGGCGCACGCTGTTGAGCCGAGAGAGTCTGGCGAGCAAGTGTCTGTGCTCTGCGCCTGCGCCGCCGGTACAGAGCGACCCAGGCCTCAGCAACTGTCGAGGCGCACGCTGTTGAGCCGAGAGAGTCTGCGAGCAAGTGTCTGTGCTCTGCGCCTGCGCCGCCGGTACAGAGCGACCCAGGCCTCAGCAACTGTCGAGGCGCACGCTGTTGAGCCGTGAGAGAGTCTGCGAGCAAGTGTCTGTGCTCTGCGCCGCCGGTACAGAGCGACCCAGGCCTCAGCAACTGTCGAGGCGCACGCTGTTGAGCCGAGAGAGTCTGCGAGCAAGTCTCTGTGCTCTGCGCCTGCGCCGTGGGGCCAGAGCGACCCAGGCCCTGTGTTTCCAGGGCTCCCGCCTGTGCTTTGGCGCCGTAAGTCAGAGCGAACCAGGCGCCAACCGCTGTCGAGGTGTATTCTATTGAGAGTGGAGAGTCTGCGAGCAAGTGTTCGCGCCTGCGCCGTGGGGGTCAGAGCGACCCAGGCCCTGTGTTTCCAGGGCTCCCGCCTGTGCTTTGGCGCCGTAAGTCAGAGCGAACCAGGCGCCAGCCGCTGTCGAGGCGCACGCTTATTGAGCGAGAGAGTCTGCGAGCAAGTTCGTGCTCTGTGCTCGCCGGGTACAGAGCGACCCAGGCCTCAGCAACTGTCGAGGCGCACACTGTTGAGCGAGAGCCCGCGCAGCAAGTGTCTGTGCTCTGGCGCCGCCGGTACAGCTGTGTTTCCAGGGCTCCCGCCTGTGCTCTGCGCTGTTGCTCGGCCGGGTCGACTGCTACACGCGAGCCTCGTGGCATTGTCAGGTGTCTGTGGTCTCCTGCACGAGCCGGCGCGTGCCGGCCGAGAGAGAGGATACTAATATTGTCAGCGCGGAACACAAAGCGACCGAGCCCCACCGCTGCAAGTGCTCTCTCCCGCTGCTGAGTGGTGGACCCGATCGGCTGACCCGAGCGACCATGGCCGCTCGCTTCACGGCCGCGCAGGTTCTAGAACAGATCTTGTCCAGCGTGGACCAAGAAGACTACTCTGAGTCCGAGGAGGAGGAAGAGGTTTCGAAGACGAAGATGGGGAGGAATACAACCCAGAGCGCCGCGAGGTCGACGGGCTTCCTCTCCCTCCTCTGAGGAAGACGCCGAGGAAGCCCCCGAGGACGAGCTCGAGGACCGCGCGAGGACCGAGGCGTGGACCAAGACATCTCCTCGGCTGCCCGACAGCCAAAGGGAGACGCTGCTGTCTAAAAACGGCAAAATCGAATGGTCCTCGCGTGGCTCACGGCCCCCGCCGCCGAGGGGCCCGTGGTGATCCGGGCGCGCCGGGCCGACGAGACTGGGCCCCACGGCTCACGCCGCGCCCACGCCGACATCGCTGGCCCACCTTCAAGCTGTTTGTGACACCGGCGATAGAAAGGATAATTCTGGAAATGACAAACCTGCATCGGGCCAGAAAATACGGGCGACGGCTGGCGAGCCATGGACGCCACGGACCCGCGCGCCACGAGGGCTGCTGATCCTGGCGGGCGCCTACAGGTCCCGAGGCGAGGCCGCGCCAGCCTGTGGGACGCCGAGAGCGGCAGGACCGTGTTCCGAGCCACCATGCCGCCAAGGTCTTTCACAGGTACCGAGGATGCTGCGATTCGACGATCGCCAGTCGAGGCCCGCCAGACTCGCCGCGGACAAACTCGCCGCCATACGAGACGCCTGGGACCTTTGGGCCGAGCGGCTTCGGCCCTCTACAACCCGGGCCTGACGTGGACGGTGGACGAGCAACTGGTCCCGCTCAGAGGTAAGGAGTGCTTGTGTGTGCGTGTTTGCCTCTGCGCGGCGGGTGTGTGCGCCGCTGCATGCGCGCGCATACGTTCATAGAGAGGTAGTAGCTGTGGCAGCTGTAGCGCCGACCAGCAGCAGCAGCAGCAGCGTGTGTAACATAGAAAAAGGCCCTTGGCCCCAATGAGACAGTGACGACAGGCTAATCTCTTCTCCTTTCCAAACAGGCCGCTGTCCTTTCCGCCAGTACATTCCCAGCAAGCCAGCGAAATACGGCATCAAGTCCTGGGTGGCCTGCGACGCCAAGTCCAGCTACGCTTGGAAGATGCAAGTGTACACCGGCAAGGCGGCCAACGGGGCCCCGAGAAGAACCAGGGATGCGAGTCGCCCTCGATCTGACAACGGGACTGAGCGGTCGCAACGCCACCTGTGACAACTTCTTCACCTCCTACGAACTGGGCCAGCGGCTCGAAGGAACCTCACCGTGGTGGGCACGGTGAGAAAGAACAAGGCCGAAGCTGCCACCCGCGCTGCTCGAGTCCAAGGGCAGACAGGTCCTGTCCTCCAGGTTTGCCTTCACGCCCACCGCCACTCTAGTGTCCTACCTGGCGAAGAAAACAAGAACGCGCTACTTCTGAGCACGCTGCACACAGAGGCCGGTCAGCGATCGCCGCCACAGGAAGCCGGGCCGTCATCCTAGACTACAACTGCAACAAGGGCGGCGTGGACAACCTAGACAAGGTGGTCGGCACGCACAGCTGCAGGCGCATGACTGCCCGCTGGCCCCTGGTCGCCTTCCACAACATCCTCGACGTGTCCTCCTACAACGCCTTTGTCATATGGAGAGAGACCAAGCCTGACTGGATGCTCGGAAGCGCAACAAGCGCAGGGTGTTCCTCGAGCAGCTGGGAAAGGCGCTTTGTCGAGCCGCTGATCCAAAGACGGCGGCATCTGCCTCGCGACCGGCCGCTGGCCGGGCGCTTTGTCAAAGTCCCACGGAGTGCCACGGCGGCTCCTGATCAACAGCGCCAGGAGCCCGCCGCTGACCTCGCTGCTGCTGCCCGGCCCTGGGGGCGAGTAAGAGGAAGAGGTGTCAGCTCTGCCCGCCCAAGAAGGACTCCAAGACACACACGGTGTGCTGCAGGTGTAAGAAATACATCTGCAAAGGCTGCTCACACGCATACTGTCGCACTTGCTCACATTGGGCCTTTAGTCAGGACGGACAGGGTGACCCGGAGGACACGGGCTCTACACACCATACGAGGACGACGGGAGGGTTATTACAATGTCCACAACCAGTGGAAGGGATTGTAGGAGGGAGGGGGCGTTTTAAATCCGATACCCAACCCCACACGGGCCCAAGGGTCAGACGGGGACCCAAGGGCCGTACAGAATACCCTTGTGTAACCAAATAAATGTACTCACTATACAGAGTGCCTCAGTCAGGTAGCGCCTGTAATCTGTAGTACTGTTTCAGCGCCTAGGTATACAAGAATACACAGGACGAGACGGTCATGGAATGGCCACCAAAAACACAGCCACTTTTCGGAGAACCCACAATCCACCACAATATCATTTTCAAAGATGGAAAATACGTGGCCACGGGTATCGACTCCATACTGGGATGCAAACATGACGGGCGGATTGAATGGATGACCGCAACAAACGGAGGGAAGAATGTGCATCCCGGTGACAGGTCTTTCTTTGCCCGTGAAGCAATAATAAAGGGGCTGCCTCTGAAACAGGAGGCCACCGTGAACATCAGCATCCAAACTATCACGGTTTGCCTGGTTGGGAGACCCAACTAACATGGAATACACGGAAAGGGAGATGGTCACCAGTGCTATAGTTGCAACGTGGGTATATCAGACTTCGTGCCAGGTGACACGCTCCTGAATCAACACGCTTTCTTTACCAAAGGAGAGTGTCCATACCTGAAGGCAAACTACACCCTGACCGCCTGAAGATTGAGATAGGACAAGAGAGATTCCGCAGGGGGTTTATAGCGCACTCCATCCGTGATCACTGCCCCAGACGCTGGAATTGTCCTACAGTTGAAGTGAAAACCTTATGTATATCACACTGGCTGAAAGACACTGGTGTTACATGTGCGGGCACTTGTCTGGAGCTCATGCCCCAGATTGTTACAAGAAAATTACAAAGCTGATAAGCAAGCTTAAAGAGAGTCTGTACGAGTGGAAGGTGTAACTGTAGAACACTTGATCCGGGACATCAAACACTGTGTTTATAATTGACTGTGCATAGACCTCGTTGTTAGCTTTTCAACAGAACAGCTGAATCTTATGTACCATATAGAAGAGGCCAATGTCCCATGCGTCTTCAAATAAAATGTGATGACTTGGACAGGGATATGGGGTTTTGTTTGTACTCTGTTTAGGTGTAACTGTAGAACACTTGATCCGGGACATCAAACACTGTGCTTATAATTGGACTGTGCATAGACCTCGTTGTTAGCTTTTCAACAGAACAGCTGAATCATATGTACCATGTGGAAGAGGCCAATGTCCCATGTGTCTACCAATAAAATGTGATGACCTGGACACGGATATGTTTTTTGTTGTTTGTACTCTGTTTATTTGGCATGGAGCAAAAGTCTGACCCTTGATAAAGGGTGCATATCCAACCTTGATCCAATAGCACACGGTGTGAACATCAAACCGACAGTTTCCAAAGGGCATGAATAGTTCCTCAGATATAAGCCCATCTATTGTCAGTTCCCATCTACTATGTCTATTGGTTCTGGGACCATGCAATCTAACGCGAGGAAGGCCCATGTACTGAAACGGGAGGCAATGTACCCAAAGTGACAACAACACATCTGCAAAGCCTCCAGTGTCTTGCTACTTCACGCTAGGGTGCCGGACAGGCAGTGGCACATGTGGAACGCGCCTCCTAGTGCTTTAGCCCTGCGAGTAGGAGACCTGGTGTGCGCCTGCATATTAGCCTCAGACTTTAATGACACGACGTGCCACCTCACCAGGGTACTAGCTGATGTTACCATCGGGGGATTGGGTAACACAACCTGCATACTGGGGCGAGACATATGTTTTGAGTCTTCGGAGCATAGCCCAGACCTGCAATCTGTTGCCACCCAGGGTGATTTTGTGGCCATGTGTATGTCGAAGGGTGTGGAATGTTCAAGCTTCTTAGAACATTACACGCAGTACCCTCAGGATGAGGAACTACAGCTCGGGTCACAGCTGCACTCTCTATTTTCCCAGACCGTAGTTTATATGCTCAGCAAGCGGTACGATATCATGCATCACTACCTCTATACAACCGTGCTCTTGGTCTCTACTACTCCGATAAGGTTAGCTTGGACCCCGGACCTGAACCAAATGCTAGCTACAGGGGGCTATTGACCGCAGTGCTGAGGATCACCAGTCCCTCCATGGGATCCCCTTGGTCGGGCAGATCACATCTCGCTTTCCACAGTGGAACTACCCTGACACCCGAGAGGAACGACACGAAGAGGAGCGAGAAGGCAAAGTGCGAGACCTAGGTGATGGCGGAGGCGAGGAGATCAACCTCTGCTGAAACGTGACCATGACACACGAAATGATTACGATGAGGTAGACAACTCGGCTGGAAGTCAAACTCTGGGTGAACCAAGCACCAGAGAGCCACAGTCGCCTGTCTCGCCTTTCCCTACACAAGACATGACTGAAATGTATACCGCAACCACTTTAGAGACCTTCAACAACCTCCCCGGGACTCTAACAGATAGACATAGGGCTTTCCCTTATACCTTCACAGTGTACACGAGCGATGATCTGACTTTCACCACCTGGTGAATTACTGTACGACACGCACTGCGTGAGCCCGTGAGCAATGCTACCGCCACGTGAAAGGTGGGGCTCCGCCAACCCCGTGCTGCTCATGGAAGACCCTGTCGACTCCTGCAACGGGTAACACGGTGCACCGTACACGGTGACCTCAAGAGGGCACTTGAGTACCCTCGTGGCCAACCGAGACACGGACCCCGCCCTGTGTTACAACGAGGTGTTCCTACCCGGCGGCCTGTCAGCAGATTGAACTTGGACGTGGACCTCAAGTGTTGTCAGACATGCAACAAGAAATTCGCCACAGAAGCGGATCGCCTCACCAAGCCGTAAAGTATCTGAGGCCTTAACAACGAGTCTGATCTTGGTGATAGTCGAAGTCTCTTGTGAGACTTGTGAAAGTCAAGATGAGTGAGCTGGAGAACGATCCGCCTCTCAGAGAGCTTGCAAAGGTGGTGGGTAAGATCGCCGTGGTACGCCAGGGCTTCCTCTGCCAAGGCGGCTGAGCCTCAGAATGCTCTGGTATCTACCGGTAGAACTGTGCAGTGTCGATGGCATAGAGGCCTACAGACCTTTACTCGACGAGATGGAGAGGGTGTCTATGAAGCACGCTCTACTGTCTTACCCGGCAGACGAGACTCGCGCGGGCTCTGCAACCTGAGACATGCGATGAGAACGGGACCTTGTAGCTCGTCGGGCTCGGGTTATCTGAGGCTCACCTGCAATCACGACAACAGGCGCCTCTATCGACAAGGCCCCGTGACTGCTTCGGAAGTGTGTTCGGCTGCCCAACTGTTACAAAGAGGACTCAGGGTTCGAGCACGAGACACGCTCAACACCCAAGACATTGAAGAGCCGGGTTGCGATGACCCCTGTCCCTTTCAGTGGGCCTTCTCGAACCCCATACTAGCCGATGTAACGCCGCTGGGGAGACGCTTCCGAGGCGCCTTGAAAGCTCGGGACGCGTCAACCCTCGCTGGTATTCGGGATCGAGGAGTGCCGAATCAAACCCGGTAGAAAGCGAGGCTCGGAGACTGACATTGCTCTGGGGTGTCCCTGTGACTATCAGGAAGACGGGATCTGGACTCTTTGTGTCCAGGCGAATGAAAAGTCCACAACCTACCCTTGTCCTATACACAAACGAGTGCACTCCAAGTCCAGGCTGGGCGCCTGGTGTTCGCCACTCAAACTAAACCCAAGTGCTTTGTACCCTGACATCTATCTCTTATGTATGTATGCATGCAATGTGCGTTGTTGAATAAAACAGAAACATACAACCAGAATAAAGGCATTTCTTTATTGTCACATTTCAATATTATATCACCTCGGTCATGGACAGAATAGACATTTAGGAAGGCAGAGTATAACAACATGAAACAGAACAGTAACCTAAATAGTCATCAGCTCTTGTGTGTATAGCCAAGTTCCAGTGTCTCTCACCGGGACGGCTATGTGAACCAGGAAGACAGGATCTGGATTTTGTTGTGTCCAGGCGAATGTAAAGTCCACAACCTACCCTTGTCCTATACACAAACGAGTGCACTCCAAGTCCAGGCTGGGCGCCTGGTGGTTGCCACTCAAACTAAAACCCAAGTGCTTTGTACCCTGACATCTATCTTTATTATGTATGTATGTATGCATGCAATGTGCGTTGTTGAATAAAACAGAAACATACAACCAGAATAAAGGCATTTCTTTATTGTCACATTTCAATATTATATCACCTCGGTCATGGACAGAATAGCCATTTAGGAAGGCAGAGTATAACAACATGAAACAGAACAGTAACCTAAATAGTCATCAGCTCTTGTGTGTATAGCCAAGTTCCAGTGTCTCACCGGGACGGCTATGTGAACCAGGAAGACAGGATCTGGATTTTGTTGTGTCCAGGCGAATGTAAAGTCCACAACCTACCCTTGTCCTATACACAAACGAGTGCACTCCAAGTCCAGGCTGGGCGCTCTGGTGGTTGCCACTCAAACTAAACCCAAGTGCTTTGTACCCTGACATCTATCTCTATTATGTATGTATGTATGCATGCAATGTGCGTTGTTGAATAAAACAGAAACATACAACCAGAATAAAGGCATTTCTTTATTGTCACATTTCAATATTATATCACCTCGGTCATGGACAGAATAGCCATTTAGGAAGGCAGAGTATAACAACATGAAACAGAACAGTAAATCAAATAGTCATCAGATCCTAAGTGGAGTCAATGTGGGCTCAGGCCGTGGGGCCAACACCGCGTTCTTCACCGGGACGGCTATGTGAACGTGATTAAATATTTTTGCTGTTAGAGCTGCTGGGTATGCGTGTAGCTCATCTAAAGTATGCCTACTCTTTCCTAGTGTAGCTCCCTTTGGATCCGATGACATGCGAGGGCCTCGTTGGGCTACCTCGATGTGCTTCCCGTCGCTGATGCTGCCACAGTTCTTTCTGCACGCCCTGCCTTTGAATGGGTTATTGGTCATGAACCGGGTCCTCTTTCTGTAGTTGGTGCCAGATCGACAGTAATCGAGTCTAACAGCCCTGGTGTCTTTACAAGACATCTTGAACCCCTGGCTCTTGGCCTGGGTGACGGCCTGACATGTTTTCTTACATTCACCATCATTCATCAGCTTGACAAAGACGCCCGCTGGTGATTCTCGATGTCTTCGTAAAGTCTGTGCGAAACCCATCTCCTCCAGAGCATACTGGAGTCTGGGTTCTCCACAAAGTACTGCATGGCAGGGTTGATGGTATGGAAGTGCTCTATGATGTCTATAGTCTTTTTCCACCAGAGAGTCTGCGAGCTCCAGGTCCCTGGGGTATTGGCATTAGTCCTGGCGGAGCTGTAGTTTTCACAAGGTGGTCCGCTACTATAACGCCAGGAGCTGGCCCTTGCCACTCCGTGACAGGGTCCCACTTTCGTGATGTCCACAACGATATCAGCACCGTGGTCGACTGTCGATGTCTAGTCTTCGCACGGTCCAGCCAGCTTCAACGAAGGGCTTGCAAATACTGCCTGTGCCGTCCGAAGAGACTCAGGAGCGCTCCGCTTGGCCGCTTTCCATTGTCACCTGCCAGGGCTCGGTTAACTGTGACTTTCTTTCAAATTAACAGATTCGTTAATCGGACAATGTCGACGTGTGATACGAATGGCCATGGCCCTGCTCATCCTAACACATCTGCTAACGGCTCTGTGTTTCTCGACCTGTGTGGGTAGCGTGAGACGCGATCATATACTCATCACGACCAATTTACACAACTGCCGTGATGATGTAGACTACTGCTCCGCAACGCACGAGCCGCCATTTGCTCTTGTTGGGTGCACGGACATCGGCGTGGGACTATGTCTGTACAGGTGTCCTCTGGGGCAACCATCCAGGCGTTACAGGGTCACAACGGGGAGACGATGTGCCTCGGTGTGTCCGAGAGGCTATTACATGGGGATGTATTTAGGTGAAGAGGTGTGTAACCTGCACAGTGTCTATTGCCCAGAAGGTACAAGTGTGATTCTACCCGGCACATCCTGGTACAACACGGTTTATGGGAAATAGGGAACATTATAAGGTGCAGGACCTCTCACCAATGTACAGTCCACCCCACTTCTTGACACGCTGAAGGAGCTGACTGTACGCTGGGTGCGGGACATACCTGGTGGCATAGTAGAAAAGCTGTGCAGAGACATGACCAGTTATGCACAACTGACCCAGTGTATGTTCAATTTCGAAAACATGTTAGATGGCATGGCTTCCCAGCTGAATCATTGTACCACAGGCTGAACAAGCTCTCCTTTTACCACACCTCTAAGCGACTGTATGACACCGTGGTGAAACCGCTTGTTACTGGGAAAGAAGTGGAACCTAACGTGTCCATTCAGTTCCTAAACAGCAATCCGTGGTGGGTAGGGGACCATGACATGCTCGTCATAGAGACCAGACTCACTATTCCCTTGGGCATGTCGGAAAGGTACACACCTAAAGCGCTATATTGGTACAGGGGCAAGTCTGGGGGCAAGTGGGTGCTGTGGGCACACAATCCGGGCCGTGTTTCGGGGCAGGCTCGATACAACATCACTAGAGGCCAGAACTGGATCACAAGGGAATCGTTTGGCTTCTTCGTGTACATGCTGGATATCTCCCTGGTTGTGGAGAACTTCACCTGTGGTCTCTTGGACTCAGTCTACGCCAAGGTCGATGTCTATGACAAGCATCAGGAGGTAATGCTAGTGTTAAAAAGGGTCTCGATGTCAACTGCCTGTGGAAACCGAAGCTGCACCAGTCCTGTAATTGCAACCATGCTCTGCTACACTACACCAACCCCGATGGTCTGTGCTCGCCTACCTGCATCGCGACCCGCTCGCGCACAACTGTCAAAAGGAGTCGAGGGCAGCAATAACGACTGGACGCTAGAAATTACACACCAGGAGGCCGATGTCTCTATGAAGAACCAAGGCCGGGTTCTATATGGCTCGGTCCAACCTACAACTGAACGCTTTCTGTCTAGTCACGATGCATGTGTTTGCACTCGCCTGACCACCACGAGACAACCCGTCCGCCCTCTAGACGTGATGAGATGTGATGTGGTACTCGTGGAGTTTGACATCCTGATGGAAGACCTTCCCCGGGACTCGATGATCAGTACTTGCCCATAGCCGCACGATCGTTATCCAAGTACAACAAGGTGACAACGTCCGAGTTGTACATACCACTAGCGCCGAGGATACCCTGAGAACTATAATCCGCCAGGGCTGGGGAGGTAAGATCGGTGTGAAGCTTAGCTTACACTCCAGCCGACCTGACCCCTACCAGGAAGAGCTCGCTGCTGTACTTGACTGGGTATTGACTTTGCAGTCCCAGCTGAACCGAGCTCCTTGGGTGATAGTCATCAACGTGAACATCGACCTTAAAGGTGTCCGACTTTGATATGATCAACAACCTATACGGGTCAAAGTTAGAGTTGATACCTGGGCTATCAGCATACCAGCTCGCCGATGTCATACGGACCAAAAGGTACAATAGCAGGTACCATAGCGAATACACAACTATGTACAATTACTTTAAATGTACTGACACGGAGAGATGCTCTAGACCTATAGCCATATATGACGAAGATGACAACCTCCTCTACCATAGCTCTGACGAGGACCCCATTCCAGAGTGTCATGATGCGCCACTAACAAGCCAGAAGTGCATTGTGTGCCGGGATGGAGACGTAATTATCATCTGCCCGAACAGCATGCCGCCAGCAGAAGTTCAGGACATGGAAGGGGAAATGTTGACGTTTCAGCAGTACACCCCCTTCGCCAGAATGGCAAGATCACACAATTGTACCCTTGGGTGTCTGAGCAGGAGCAAGCAGATACTGCGCTACGGCAGTTGGGTCTACTCGTGTCATCACATGGAGCCTTTCTGAACCTAGACACTATAGCCGTGTTCACTCAGCCGAAGATAGGATGTGAGCAAGTAAGACCTGGTCGCTGGACCCAAGGAGAGTACATCGCAGGTGACCCTTATGTAATCAGGTTACCCGTGATGAAAAGTACCCGGAGAGGACGGGACTAGCGGTCTTTGAGGAGCTATGCAAGATATCCAATAATCGTAAGGGATAGTGGTGTCCGTGCCATCGAGCGACTACATCCTCGACATTGGCTGCAAGTGGCCGAGGTTCCTCAACAGACATGCCAAAACGGACCCTGGCGCCTCGGATAGCAATAGGGTCCATTATTCTATGCGAGACCTTGCAGGAATCATATCGGATATGGCCAAGTGGGGAGTGTGTAGATACTCCCTGGGATACCTTGACTACACCTTTGGTAACAGCGAAGGCGCCCTACCTTCACTGAGCTCTCAAACATAATCAACCTGAGCGCCACCAAGCCCGCACCTTGCACTACCGGGTACACCAGAAACTCAACCTTCGGAGACGGCGCATACTCTACGCCACGTGGATGGAGTGTACAAACTGGAAGGGTCAATGTTTTTTCAGCGCGTCACCCAGGATGCCTCTCCAAAAGCTTTGTCCAGGTTCCCGACATGCCTAACCTGAGATTGGGCTTGTCCTCAGACATGAACGAGGCGCTCCTTTACCCGTTAGTGAACTCCGCATCAGGGACGCTATCGAGAGGGTCAGGTTTATACCGTACGGCGCACAGGTTATCAACTTGAATTACAAGGACACTGTAGCCTTCGTTGATCAGGATAGGGATAGGATTTGCATCCATTCTCATTCTACCGTTGTAAGGAGAAACGGGCTCCGGTTACCTTCGTCCGGTATACAGAGCGAAGCAGCCGAGGACCGCATACACAAGGTTGTGACCGCTACATTAGCGGGCTGAGCATCACGCTAGGCTATTGGTGTCGTTGCCCATCACCAGACAGTCGAGACAGGCTGTTCTCCAGAGTATAGTTGACTCGAGTCTCTGGCTCGGAACACCTTCACTGACGAGAGAGGATGAAGAGTGGCTGTCCAGCAAGCAAGTAATGACAAGTCCCATCACGCTGCCCTCTCTCCAAGGCCCAAGGGGCTTGGTGTCACTCATTGACACTATGCACCTGATATCGAAAACTGTTGAGTGTATCAGAGGCTCCAGTTCCTGCATGGAGCTGGGAGACTACTCGGATAACAATTGGCCTCAAGGGGGCACAGGTTATCCGATTGCAATCTCTAGCCATGTGGAATCATCAGAGGAAATAGTTGTTAAAATGATCATCCTTGTTAACCACGGTGCGACGCTGGCCACAATCCCATGTGAACTGGAACCGCTCTCTTCGGATCAGAGAAACTCTCTTCGCCTCAGCCCAGGCCGGGCTACTACATGCACACAGAAGAGCCTCTGAACTCCAGAGTGAAAAAGTATATTACAACAGTGGGAGCACTCACCGGGGCGGTTGTGCAACCCCTAGCGTTACTCTATTGCCCTGAAATGGACCAGATGCCCGCTGACCACATAGTGTCCTCGGATACGTACTTTCGGAATAGCTACCAATGTGTGCACATGATGAACCACTCTCTCAAGGCTCGGAGTGATGTCTTTTCTCGACTCGGTACCTTGATCGAAGAGACTGAGAAGGGTGCGGAGCGGACAGTGAAGCGCGTAATGTCTATGTCGACCCGCACCTCTGCTCTATGTCTGAGCGCCACTGTACTAGCTGTACTAATCAACGTTAGCATACTCACAATGCTCTGCTCCGTGTGTCAAGGGAGTCGCTATAGCCAACAACGCTATAGGAAACTGCAATGAAAAACAAACCCATCGCCATGACCAACCACAGTGCAACCTCGCCAGATCCGTGTACATGCTGCTGTCAGCTCTGCTTCTTATTCTCTACCCTGTGACTAGTCAAGACTCACTGTCAACCCCAGGTGGCGGTGACACAAGGGAGCAAAGTCTAGATTCAGGACCGGTCGCTTAATCAGAAACGGTAACGGTTCTCCCGACTTCGACCACAGGGTGATACTCAACCCAGGCAGATGGAAGATACGCACACCGGGAGGCGCAGTTCCTACACTGCCTACCATTTCTTTATAGGCTTCAACTGGACCGAGCTCGAAATAACATACCCCAAATGTTCCCAGGTGGCCTGCATAGGGTTACCTCGCGCCATAAAGGTTGTGATCAATTGTGTTCGTCCGCACCTGGCGCGATGCAACTATCACATTGTCAACAGCAACGCTGGAATACAATAGGGCCATGACATTGCTCAACGCAGCCTTCAACGATCTGGCTGCTCTCATGGACACTCGTATCATGAACAACCACAACCTGGCCGTATCCGACCCAGTATCCAAACTCTTGTCATACCACGGTAAGGTCTCGGCTTCGGATCCTCACGTGGTGGATGTGATGCAATACTACAGGACCTTGATCAAGGAGCCCTGGAAAATGTAGTTAGCGATTTCCCAGCACCTTAGCATACGCTCCCCTCAATACAGACCCTCTCCTATACAATCAGCTGCCCCTGGGTCCAACGGTACCAGTAGGTTCAATTGGTTGCTTGACACCTGGAAGAGCGGAGCGCCTGTTGGCCATACAGCTCAACGCTGTCACATTTGCCTTCCAGGGAGCTTCACCAGCGCTTACTGTCGTGGCGCCAAGGTGTACAGAGGTCCGATATGACGGGATGCGAACCGGGCTTCATCACACAGTTCTACACTGATATACCAGTTGCGAGCCGCTCCTGTCATCCTCTAGGCTAGTGATGGTAGTCAGGAGGGACAGTTGGAATCCCGTAGTGCTCTCCCAATGGTACATGGCCTTCATAGATTCCTCCAGGGCAACAGGACTTGTTGGCTGGACAGGCACATGGTAAACGACACCAACTACAACTACAGGATGCCCCAGTGTGACCCGAGGGGGGTATGCGAACATATGGAAGTCGACACCGAGACGGTTTCAGCCTGTGAGGTGAACGACAAGGGTGAGATAGGCTTGGAGTGTCCCGTGGTGTGTGGAGCCCCGTGCTTCGGACCTATCTGCTACCAGGCAAAAGCAGACATGTTCACCCTGAGGAGCACATCAGTTGGAAAGTCTGATATTGACACAGCCAACGATGGGAGTGTGGTCCTGATGACCAACAGTCCCAGGATACTGTCCAAGGTCTACTCTCTCTCCGAGGTAGACATAGACACGCCTATCGCTAGCGCTCGAACCGATCCGCTCAGGCGACTCTGTTGCTCCAGCAAGGACAGACAGTGTTACAGGAGATCATCGCCATGGATGCCACGGCTCGGAAATACATTGACAAAGTGCGAGCCGAGACAGCGTCGCAATCACAGGGAACCAAATGTGTAGACTGCGAGCTCATGATAGGGCGCAGTCGGTTCATGGCTGCTGCTTCAGTCACCCTCTCAGCTCTAACCTGTCCTGTATTGATCATTTTAGTCGTAAAAGTGATGGTTGGTACAAAGACCGAAGATGTCCCTGTGAGGACAACAAGGCGCTTTGTAGATACTATCCTGTGAGTCTAGGTGGATTGCGGCAACCGTTGATATGTAAGACAACATGTCAGGGCCAGGTGGTCTATCTAAAGTACTATTAGGGGGAATTGGCTATTGTCAGATTTAGCCTATTAAGTGTATGCCGATCCACCCCATCTCCAGTCTTGATTGTGACAAACCATGGCGTTTTCAGCTATACCCTTGAGCTATCTACTTGTTATCCTGTCAACTGCCACCATCCTGTTTGCACAGGGTCAGTTACCAGTCTCAACCACTGGACCTGGGAATCATGGCACTACAACGGAGACTGCGGATGCCAGTGAGGATATAGACACGGCCCTTAATGCCTTTACACCTCGCACAGCTTCTCAGAGCGACGATGTGACCGCCGAGCCTCCTTCAACTACTTTCACTTCGTCTCTTAGGTTCAAGTCGCTTCCTAGCCCTACTGCTACACCTCTGCAGCTCGTATGTCCAAACTCGACTCACACCCACTTTCTGGGAACTAGCTGGCTTATCTTCACAGCGGAGGACATAGAGTACAGGTTATATCAAATAAAGCAACAGGGCGATGTCTACAACTACAAGGACTGGTCCAAGACACAGTCCGGGATGAAGGTGGCCCACAACCTAACAAGCAAAGACTCTCTAATGATATATGGCGACACTTGCAACCACACTGCAACCTACCAGTGTAGGAGGTCTGCTAGAGTGGGCTACAGGAACGAGGTTCACAGTTTCTCTGTTGCCAACTGTACCGCTGTGAGGAAAGTAGACATTGGATCCCATGTTAATGTTGTTGCTCCTGTAAACACATCACCACGGCTGACATTGGCTAATGTCATACTGGCTATAGGACCTATAGTGCCGTTTATCTCTACTTATTAACCTTGCTAGCATCAACTCCTGTCCTGCATAAGATACCGCCTTGGTTCCTAACTTGTACATTCACATCGTGTCAGGACTCCAGTCGGGATACGACAATGGCTTCCTCTAAAACTCCTACTGCCAGACCCAGAGCCTCTGCTAAGGTTACTGGCGTGCCACGAAACCTCAACCCTTGATCCCTGAGCATAACAAATATTTCTACAAGCCGGCTCCGATGAATAACTTCGCACAGGACATCGTAAAAGGGCACACTCCAAGAAGGTGAAGATCGACATCCCTACGACAAAGTATGGCACTGTCAAACTCGTGCATGCCCTGTGCTCCGCTACAAACGCCAACGTGTGGGGTCCCGAGTGTGAGAAGGCCTTAGCCAATAGTCTCCCTTGAGAGAACACCACAAAGCTTTCCTCTCACACAACATGTTTGTGACCATGATCGGTGCCGTGGTGGCAAGAGCTCTAGAACAAGCAACCAGGACTTGTGAAGACACTCTGGACCTGCTGGCCGATCGCTATTACGTGGAGAAGCATCGCGTGTCACGACTCTAGCAAGACCAGTGCAATTGAAGCAGCTGCGTGACGCAGGTATCATGGCCGCACACATGGACAAGGAAGCCTTGGCTGTCAACGATAAGAAACGGCACCAGCTCAACAAACGGTACGGAGGTAACCAGACCGAAGAAGAAGTAAAAGCCTGCTCACTGGACAAGCTGTACATTGACAACAGTGATGACATGACAACAATGGCAAACTTTGGATTCAAGCACCATTATGAGAAGAACCCCCATCACCCTGAGCACTTTCCGCAGGGTGAGATGGACGATATGAACCTGGTGGAAGCAATCGCTGACGGCTTGGCCTGTATATTCGAAAGAAACAAGACACACACAAATGTCCAATCCTGGCTCAACATGTACTTTGTCGACCGGTTTAAGGGTCCAAATAAGTCCCTTGCCCTGAACATCATAGGTGCTCTCAGTGTATATATCACGGACGCAGATTACAGAGCCCTACTCTCGTTCCGGGCCTCAATATTCTCCATCATAGGAGAATCTATCCCATGGTCCCGTGTGATGATGACGGAATGCTGCAATCCCAACGTTGATAAAGATAACTCTTTGCCCAAGCGTGATTTGGCATCATGTTTTGTAACTAAAGACTAACCTAACAGATGCTTTGTGTACTTGTTCTGTGTAGCCTTTCAATTTGTATTGAATCAGCTATGCGGTTCACCTATGTTGTGTGTGCCGTGTATATGACTGTGTAACTACGTTACTATACAATGCTTTTGTACCATGAATAAAGAAATGTTTAAGCTTGACTCAACCTGGACCCGTGACATGTCCTTATTCATTTCTCTGTTGCCAGTCCCATGACACAGTATCATGGAGTAGATATCACTAGTTACTGCTAGTGGGGAATAGCTAGTAACACACACATATGAAATGAAGGTGGTATACCTAATGTGGTCCCTAAGCTGCTGTCTGACACAGGACCGTTGTTAACATGCAGGACCCATGTCATTGTTAAGATGCATGGGGTAGAAGCTCTTCACTGTAGATCCCAGACCTAAACTGTGTCCTTCTGTCAGTGACCGTGCTAGGGTGAACATCTCCCACTCCATGTCCTAATCCTGATGACTATTCGCACGATTGAGGCAAACATGCAGCCTCCTCAGACACCCATAGTCCTTTTCCGACACCAGGTTCTTTGCCATTAGCCCTGGTCGGAGGTTTAACACGATAACCACGGGTTAGCCGTGAATGGATGTAACGGGTACACATAAATATCCAAGGTGCTTATAAAGGGTGAGGACATGAAGTAGTTCTTACACTCAACATCAGAGATCTGCAGATATTGAAATGGAACCTCATAATGGAGATACTCAACATGCACGTTCTTGTACTACAACTGCAACAACTCATACCCAGATCAAGTCCAGGAGGAAACAGCAACTTGTCCCCGTGAGATGTTCCGCTACGAGCAAGACTGCACTCCGTTTACCCCTTTGGACTGCTACGTGTTCGAATTTCCCAAATTGGACTTCGGTATGCCAAAGATGGGTAAGGTTGAACTGGAGCGAGCCTTGACCCACCAATTGTCCCTGCACAGTACACACTCTGCAAACGAGACAGGGATAGATCACCCTAACCCACAGGAGCTAACCAATGATATTGTCACAGACTACCAGAACTACA
Organism: Brachymystax lenok tsinlingensis; assembly: GCA_030435695.1. Lineage (NCBI taxonomy): Eukaryota > Metazoa > Chordata > Actinopteri > Salmoniformes > Salmonidae > Brachymystax > Brachymystax lenok. Next base: position 253,234 of record JAGFMH010000034.1, on the reverse strand, counting down.
GGCTTGCGGCCGTTAGCTGGTTTGCTACCATAATACCATTAAACATGATGTACACCAAGAAGCACCACTCTGTCTTTATGCCGGCTGTGAATGTCATGGACCGATACATAACCACCTGTGTCGACTCTCGGCGAGGACCGGTGTCAGCTATTGAAGAACATCCCTAACATCAGAGCTGCATGCCTATCGCCTCAATCAAGATGCATGCTGTGTTCACGGAATGTGATCTAGAGGGCTTGGCGCAAACACAACGACTGGGCTAACAAGGCATGTGTTATAGAGTCCTCCAGAGACACGGGTAGCCACAGGTTCAATGTTTACACCTTGTCAGATATTAAGGGATACAAGAGGCCGAGAAGAGGATCATTACAAAGTTGAAAGGATCTGTGTTCCCGGCCAATGGGGACAATATGATCAGTATACTGTGCAAGTATCTCATCCTGGAACACCTCATCGGGCAAACGCCGCTTTCCCCGTCACCTATGGATGCGCTGGAACGCGCAAGTGTCACACTGGCAGCTGCCAACCTTTATCGAAACGCATTGACATCAGGTTGTTACGCTCAAGAGTTGGAAGTGCATCGCTGTGTGCTGCCTGCTCGGCGTGATCAAGGTGTGCACCATGGATCCCAGCGAGGACTCCGTGTTGAAAGCAGTTTGATGTCGCTGTTGGAAAAGCTGAAGCCTGGCGAAGTTCACACAGAACGAGCTGTGTGACCTCAGTAAGATATTGACCCAGGGCTGTGTGGTATGCAGCAGCAGTTCCTTTGTCAACCCTGATGTGCACAAAGCTCTACGTAAGATATCATCTATGTCTTGTGACAAGTGTAGGAAGAGTGCTCTTGTCAGGGAAAAGACTGATGACTGTTGGAGCAAGCAAACAAAGGACAAACGGGTACCTCATAATAAAGTGTCACGGTACTCTGTGTAGTGTAATGACACTTGGTCTATACTGCGACTATGTAACCTATGTAGCTAATGATAATATATGTCATGTATGTCTATTGTCCTATGAAATAAAGTCATAACAGATCCGTACACAATGTTTGAAATAGAATCATTTATTATTTCAAAAGTACAATACAGTCACATCACATGTATATAGATATTGTCAACAAGACAAGCTGACACCCGGTTATGCTAGTATATTATGACAGTCAACGGAGAAAGGTTTCACTCCTGTAGTCCCTCAGACCTGTACGCTTGTCAACCTACACATGGCTGAAGGTGTGTTGGAATAAATATCTCCTTCGGATGTTCCACTCTGGGTGCGCTATTGGCTCCGCGGGTGTACGTGTTGATCCCAGTCCTATGGTTTGCCTTAGGTGTGATGTAACGCTCTTCGCTCCATGTCACGATTTGGTTTGATTCACCCTACTATAAGCAACTAAGATTGCCACTTGTAGACAATATAACCAAGGGATACTACCGCTAAGTCTACAACTGATTTAGCTGTACCCGAGCCTCATCAGAGAGATGGATCTATACACAGTGGCAGGCTCTGCAGTAGCACAGACTGTGAGTCTACCCTTAGTGTCTAAGCCGACTGACCCAAACTCAAGACACGTTATACTTCACTACTTGGATAGGAAACTGGGGAATCTAATGCCCCACATGAATGCTATCAAGGAACAGGCCAACTTCTTCCATAAGAACAGACTGGTGTTGGACGCTGGGACAATGGATCACCTGAAAAGTACCGGTGTTGTGGACGACAGTAGAGTTGTCATGGAACTGGACACGGATGTGTTCACTAAAGCTAAAGAAAAGATGATAACGCTGAAGGGACCCAGAACAACCAAGGCATTTGTACATCTGTATGACAATCTACAAGCGGCTTACCAAGAGCTGAGAGGCAACAACTTCTACGCCTCTGCCTCAGACATCATGCGCTTTGTAGCTTTCACAGCATACTCCGATCAAGCTGATCACTTGGTGTATCACGATGCCGATGTTCGCTTCAAACCCTTAGACCAGGATCATCAAACGGACCTGGGATCGGGTGCAGACATGAAGGTGGTCATGGTAACCTCGACCAAACGTACTGATGAAGCCCAGGCCAATCGGCTCTCCTTTGTGGAACCGAGTTACTTCTACGACCGCACACCGCATTTAGTACCCACAATACACCCAGTTCAACTCTGATTTGATCTTCATGCGGAAGGCAGCTGCTACACGGTCAGCTGTCGAAATTGGAGTTATTCAGTTGAGGACTATAACCGCAAGTCAAGAGCAATAGTTGAGAAAACCCTCGGGACCCAAACAACTAAAATGACCTTGCATGAAGCAATTGTGACACCTCACCCTGAAGAGACTAGATTTGCAATACCCCTGGAAACATCTTTTTTGCTCTACAGACAACGTGGTTCCCTATGTACTGAGTACACCACAACAGAGATGATAAGTGCCTACGTGGGCGCTGTAGGTCTGAACCCTTTGGACATTCTACTCCAGAAAAAGATGGATTTCGCTTACAAAGCTACCGGTCCACATTCGCCCTATGTAGAGATAGGAGGCGAGAGCTACCTTAGACTTGAACCAAGTATCTTTCTTCGCACTTAGAACTGAAAGGCGATACGGAGACCAGGAAGATGTTCATATCCGAATCTGCACTCAGTCCGCTGATGTCGGAGCCAGTAACACGCCAAGATGCTCAACATTGGTACGGGCGGGTTCAAGAGTGATCACCTTGATGTGCCAGTGTACACTCTGAAAGAAGAAGCTTCCATCACCGGTTCAGACGGCTCCCGGTTATCTTCTCCAGAACAGGTTGCATAGGTGCTATGCGGGCTCCACAGCAAGCGAGATGCAGGGCTGTGTCTCGCTGAGGAGAAGAACGAGGAGGAGAACGTCTCTACCACGCATGAAGGGGAGTTCCTTACACAGAAGCGAAGGCGATTGTGGAATGGTGTTATATGAAGGTGTGACTGAGGTGTTCAGAGATTACTGTTCAGGAACAGAAAGGGTTATGCCCGCTCACTATGGAGAAGTCTTTTTCAAGAGGGAGTATGATGAGGAAGACATGTTGGTGTACGGTATGGAAATGATGGCACCTAGTTGGTAGTAGTATCCACAATGTGTTGATCTATGTACCTCACAACCACCCTGACATAATATCATGTTGTGCCATAGGGTTTGTTTCACATTGTCAATAAATGTAATAAACATTGACCGACTATTGTAATCCTTTATTATGGTCCATAGTACACGCCACACATTGGATCATCCTCTAACCCTCCTAGGGTACTACTAATCACAGGTTTCATCAGGCCAGTGTTCTCACCAGAGTTCTTGTTAACCTCCCAGTGTCCTTTAGCCTCCCAGTGTCGTTATATCCACCAGTGCCCTTATTTATATCCAACCAGAGTCAATGTATCCACCTAATCACCTTATACAACCTAGGGACATGGCGACTTGTGGAGATGTATAAAGGACCGAGATATGTTGCACCGTGCTATCAGTGTACCTTACACAAACGGTCTGTGTCTTGTAAAACAAGTTGTGGAGCATAGTGAACCATGCAGAACCCAAGCTACAGCGGTGCTACATCGGATTGTGTCCCATCAGTGCAGATAATTCAGGGAGTTGCAACAGTTGTGACCGCCTCCGAACATCAGCTTGAGTTGACAGTGCCCGGAGTATAACCCTCAATACACCACTCCCGAACACGGTCGCAGAGGTTGGAGGACTGAATTTGACTTACTGGAAGACCCTAATGTCATGAAGCACGTGGCTGGGACGTACGACACATATAAGTGCACCGATTGTAACATAGAACTGTCGGGATACAAAAGAGGTGACCCTGGTTTAAAGGAACACGTGCTGGCGCTGGGAAGGACAGTGTCGATATGTGAAGGCCAAGTACAGGGGCGTGAAAAGGAGCTTATCATCCTACAAGGGATGCTGAGGTTCCAAAGCGGGATGCTACCATTCCCCAGTTCATGTTGTACTCCAATGATGGCTACGCTACAATCGCAGGTACCAAACACTGCATGATCTGTACATCGCCACCAGGCCAAGATCATTATATCGCATGCCCTGAGATTGGTAACCGCCTCAAGGCAAAGCTGAAGCATCTGAAACTGGCTGGGTCTATCGACAGCACTCCTTTGTTCACTAGGAAAGGACCCGGCATGAGTACAGCTGGGGATGCATCGAACCCGATAGCTCCTTAGTTTACGACACCACCACAAACTTCGTGTACTTGGAGAGTCTGCCAACATGTACCACGCCCGCATACGGTTGACAAGCACAAATGCTGGACGTGTAAGCTCGAAATCGACAGCTTTGTGGAGAACGATACCCTACTGGGTGAGCACATCTACCACGTATACAACACAGGCAGACATTGCAGGTACCTCGCGGACAGGTACACCAATCGAGAAGAGGAGATAATGCTCATACTGGGGAAGGAACGGTACAGGAAGGGAACAATCGCTGCTCCCTGAAAGCATCTTCGACTCGGCTTACGGGTACACTTCAATCCGAGACCTGAACCGCCAAGGCTGCCTGCAGCGCACTCACCATCCAGGGAAGGTACCTACCCTACCAGGGACATAACTCAAGGCCATGATGAGATGGCCAAAGCACTTCGGATGAGGCTGAAGAATATCACTCTTATATCTTGATATATGTTACCTCTTTCTATGTTGTTGCAAAGTACCTCTTACTGTACCAACCATAACACATTCTATGAGCCTGTTACCACCTACGGTAGTGTGACTGAAGTGTTGCTGTGTATTTAAATAAACGTAACATGAAGTACTCCTTTGATATCCTCTTTGTCTTTCTTTGTGTTGGTCCACTTTGCCCTTGCCTACTGCATAAGGCATATGTTACCCTGGTGTACTAGTTGGACTAGTTGTCAGTGCTAGAGCTCGGATGAATAACACCCATGGAGTTGCATGTGTATATAAGTGCCAACGCTGTAAAGGGACCCTGAGTAGTTGTGAGCTTGCAGACTAGCAGTGAAGACATAGGCTACCATCCAGGCGTAAACGCACACAATGAAGATATTACATCAGGAAACCTGTGATGCTCTGGACACAGACACCAGGCAACTTATTACATGTGTCCTAGGACAATATACGGGACTTCCGAAACGTGGGTGGAACGAAAGCAAAGCTCTGTCAACAATGAGTAGAGTCGTTGGTCAATTACTGGAGAAACACAGATACACATACAATGGTAGGTATTGCGTTATGACACTGCCGCCAACAGCTAACACTAGTGACAGAGTCATTTGACATGTTTGTGATATGGCCGTTAAAGGTATGATCAACACACTCTACATGGATGACAGAGGGGATGATGTGAGGTTCGTCAGTGCAGTAGCCCATATCATCTTTCGAGACGGGACCGTCAACTGGGGCCGCGTTGCCAGCCTGACATCATTTGGGGCTGCGGTGTGTCAGTACTTGAAAGACGAGGGGAGAGACCACTGTGTGGAGTTGGTGGGAGAGGAGATATCAGCATACCTGGTCACTCACCACAAGGACTGGCTAGTCAAACACAACTCCTGGGTACGTTCAGTAATGACTGAGAGATGCCGCCATTGTCACTGTCTACCCGTAATCTAATGTTTCTTTTGCAATGTTTCCAGACCGGTTTCGTGGAGTTCTTTCAGTAGCAGAAACGGAGTCCAGATCGAGGAACATCATCGCGACCCTTGTCGGATTGGCTGGTATTGGGGCAGCAATGACCTTGTTAGTTATGTGACTTTCGCAAGAGTCCTTTAACTAACTGTTACCCCTTGGTGCTTGATGCTTCTCCTCATAATAGAGATTGAGTATGATGTTATGAATATGTACCGTAAAGGCTAATAAAAACATGAGTGAACCACATATTTGTGTTTGGTGTCTACCATCAGCCAGTGTCATCGGTACAAAATAACACATGAGTGCGGCATACAGTATAGCACTAGACATTTGTCCAAGTACACAAGACAAGTACATCAAGGTATAGAATTTATTCGAACGGATATATTTGCAATGGTTTACAGCAACAGTGTAGTTACATAGATATGTACAATAGTATAATTCAACAGTGTAGTTACAGCCAGAGTACAACCATATGTAGTACATCAGAAATAGACCTGGGTGTAGGACAGGTGCTGTCCTGTTCAAAATCAACTACTGCTTCAGGGTTGCTGTCAGAGTCCTTAGCTAACCATAATAAAGACTCTAGTAGACTGTCTGTGTTGGTCCAATCAACCCTGCCTTCAGGAATGTTCAACAGGATGTCATGAGTATCAAAGGTGTAAAGGGGCAGGTCCTCAGTGGTCATACACAGCACTTGGCTTTGGTGAGAGTCGCTCAGCGTGCCCTTGTACCCATCAAACACATTTTCCATGTCTATACACTGCACTTCGCCTTTGGTACAGTCTCTCTGCGTACCGTTCCACTCCACCAGGAGCAACACTGACTCTACTTGGGGAGTGTTATGTATGATATCGGACTCCCATATCACGCCATCATTGTCGATGTAAAGCAACCGGTATTCAGGGCAGTCAATCTGGATGATGTGGGTCTCAGATCGAATGTCATCACTGACAATAGACATACCATCTGGTACGTCGTTCTGGGCAACGTGCACTTCAGAGGAGCCACCCCAGATGTTTTCCAGAGCCTGTTTCCATATGGGTTCCGAGCACACCGACTGTGGCACAGTTTCGTAGCATCCTGCCCTACTTTTTGTCACAACACCAATTACGTTCAGCACCCGGAAAATATCATACATCCTGCGTAGCGGAATATCATATTCCCTAACCAAGTCCTGTAAGATGAACATCCCTGGGTTATTGCGCACATGCCGGTAAACAGTTCCAGTGTGCTTTCTCAGACTAGGTTCTGTAAATGTCGGCAACTGATACCATTGTCGTTTCCATGTGTATACCTTTCTATCTTTACTCAGAAGTCCAATACCTTCCAGGGCGCAAAGTACGTCGTATAGTCTGCGATAGCACTTGGTGTCTAGATTCAGTAGCGCGGTGATGGACGTGTAGGTGAAAGTGTTCAAGCTCCCCATCAGCTGTAGTATCTGTTTAGTGACTGTGACCAGATGTGCTTCATCAGGTGCTGGTGAATGAGACATGGTTGCTACTGTGACACAGGGTAAACGTGGAGTGTCCTGGGGTGAATGTATACTATGCTGTGTAGAAGAGAGACTCAGCATGTGTTGTTACAGTCTGGAGACACAACGCCTTTAAAGCCTTCTCAGTAGTCCATTGATCCAACACCAACCATGGCTATCGGACTGTGCCTTTAGTGACACGCCCTACCAGGGCTATAGTAGCCAACAGCACCACGTCATCCAAACACGGCTGACAGGTTCCTCTATGGCTATCAGACCATTGTGGAGCCTTCCGAACATGTCTAGATTGGACTAATCGGTTCAAAGTGGCTATAACAACAACACCCGGTTAACCAACCAAAGCTGACCTCCAAGCATGGCTACATGGCAAGGACCCATTATACAGTGACACTACCTTTCCCCATAACCACACTGAATCATCCATGGGTGGACACATCCTCCCCCTACACGTAGCATAGGTTGGATACATGAACCGTAGCTGGACATGCACGGCTAGGCTGGATAAGTCAACCTCTCATAGCTGTGACTCACATCACATCCTCTAGACTATCATGTTTCCTATAAAGGCTAGTGGTGTAGAACCCCCTTCAGCAGTAGCTTCTGAAATGGCATTGACACCGGGCTTCAATCCCAAACGCATACCCGAACCGTCAGTGGTATCACTGGGAACCCAAGGTAGCAATCGCTTCCTCATGTTAACAGACCAAGGCAGCCCCTGCCTTCCGGCTGAGATGAACCATACAGCTGAGAGTAAGGATACAGATGATATGTTCAACCATATGCTCGAGTGTGCTAGAGCTGACCCTCCGCTCACATTAACTTTCCAAGTGATGATGTCAAGCTACGACAGATGCATGGCCTCGCTCTCCTTGAAGGGCAACAGAAGAATGACGGCCCTTATGCACGATATATACCAGCGCCCGTGATATGCACAGCGCCTATCACAACTATCTGTATAGGGCTCGCGTGAAATGCAACTCATTTCTCAACGCCTTACGTGCTGCTGCCAAGATGCCGCAATCGCAGGTCCCGGTGTCAAACGACGGCAAACAACTAACCCAAGACGACTTCGATGTGTGCCTTACCATTGAGCTTGATCAAACTCTGCAGCATCAGACTAGGATTGAGACCGGCCCTAGGTGTCCCAAGGCCATGATACGGCGTCTTGAGCGAGGGACCTGCTTATGACATGGAAGACATCTGGTTCACAATGAAGAATGTGGTCTGCCGTGGTGTTCCTCTCTACCCACGTGCCACTATGCGGAATAGATGAAATGTCCACTGTGAGCAGCGGGATGATGGAAGGAGCAAGTGTGGAAGGAGCAAGTGTGGAAGGAGCAAGTGTGGAAGGAGGACAATCCGCAGCTGACACCGATGAAAAGTGAAGAATAGCCCCATGTATGGGGACCATGACATGGGAAATAATGGGTCGAAGCTGACCATAGAGCAAGTTAGCCTTTATTATGTATCACTGCTAGATGCTATATTGTTCAGAATAAAACTTTGTCAATGTACCATTGTGTCTGTATCCATTGCAAAACAACACTAATAACACAGTACAATGTTACAGAATAACATTGTGGCATAAGCAAGAGGTGATAATGTCCAGCAACTCTCTTGTCACATTGGCTGCAATAAAACAAGGACACAGAGTGCATCTGCTATCATCATTTATTTCATCTTCAATTACAACAGACATTGTTCCCAGTCATTCTGGTCTGGCATGTCAACATGAAACCAGATCCTATCAGAACAAGTGGCATCTGAGAATGAGCCCTGTGTGAAATGTCAATGCTGGTTAACAGTGTTCGCTCCAGTAGACAACGGTACGTGTTATAGAAAAATCCAACTCTGGCTTTGGCTTGAGATGCAGACTTGCCCAGTGTTTGGACGTGACAAATATCCGATGGCCGTCTTCTCGCAAGCGGCTGACGACCGTGACTCCTTCGGGGTAGATGTTGACGTATCTAACCCCATCACACTCACTGAATACGTGCATACCAACGCAGGTCCGACGCTCGCTTGGTATGACTGTCCTTCTCTGCCAAAGGGTACAAGGTACACGGGATACCGATGAGGTTCTTTACATCCTCCATCTCCATCTCCACCTTAGTTTCAAAGTAGCAGTCGATTGTAGTACTTGGAGAGTTGCACTCACCTAGGACCTGAGTATGACATTCACATAAGCGATCCGGGTCCGACCCGCTGACTGGAGGGGATATCCAAACGCTCACGTAATTGCAGGTGAGGTTGGTCAGCCTCTCAGCCAACATCTCCAGGTGCCACGGGATGCACTGGTCTATGGTCAGACACCACGAGTGGGGCGATACAACTGGTCCGAGACGTTTCGCAGTTCAAGCTCATGTGAGGCATGGCAGGACTCAGTGCTGTCGCTGGCCAGACTCCATGGGTCCTGTATACACAGCGCCTAATCGCTTTGTCCGTATAGAGGTATAATATGTATGTTAATAGACACCAAGAATTAGAGACGTTTGTAGGCCAGGCCCTTCTGGCTCAACCATGGTCCAATGAGGCTACATATCCCACAAACCAGACCAATGACCCATAGTTGGATAAATCGTCCCTTACACTTAACATAGGCTGTATGAATCAGCCGTGGCTGGACATGTCCAGCTCTTCTAGGTGTGACATATCTCCTACTCCAGGATATTTCCTTTTAAAACGATTGTTGCTGAACATGTTGCTGAACATGTTGCTGAACAGAGAGCTTACGTGCTGCTGCCAAGGTGCCGCTATCGCAGGTCCCGGTGTCAAACGTCGACGGCAACCAACTAACCCAAGACGACATCGATGTGTGCCTTAGAGCTTGATCAAACTCTGCAGCATCAGACTAGGATTGAGACCGGCCCTAGGTGTCCCAAGGCCATGATCTGGCGTCTTGAGCGAGGGACCTGCTTATGACATGGAAGACATCTGGTTCACAATGAAGAATGTGGTCTGCCGTGGTGTTCCTCTCTACCTACGTGCCACTATGCGGAATAGATGAAATGTCCACTGTGAGCAGCGGGATGATGGAAGGAGCAAGTGTGGAAGGAGGACAATCCGCAGCTGACACCGATGAAAAGTAAAGAATAGCCCCATGTATGGGGACCATGACATGGGAAATAATGGGTCGAAGCTGACCATAGAGCAAGTTAGCCTTTATTATGTATCACTGCTAGATGCTATATTGTTCAGAATAAAACTTTGTCAATGTACCATTGTGTCTGTATCCATTGCAAAACAACACTAATAACACAGTACAATGTTACAGAATAACATTGTGGCATAAGCAAGAGGTGATAATGTCCAGCAACTCTCTTGTCACATTGGCTGCAATAAAACAGGGACACAGAGTGCATCTGCTATCATCATTTATTTCATCTTCAATTACAACAGACATTGTTCCCAGTCATTCTGGTCTGGCATGTCAACATGAAACCAGATCCTATCAGAACAAGTGGCATCTGAGAATGAGCCCTGTGTGAAATGTCAATGCTGGTTAACAGTGTTCGGCTCCTGTAGACAACGGTACGTGTGATAGAAAAAATCCAACTCTGGCCTTGGCTGGCGATGGCGATGCAGACTTGCCCAGTGGTTGGACGTGACAAATATCCGATGGCCGTCTTCCCGCAAGCGGCTGACGACAGTGACTCCATCCGGGTAGATGTGGACGTATCTAACCCCATCACACTCACTGAATACGTGCATACCAACGCAGGTCAGGACGCCTCGCTTGGTATGACTGTCCTTCTTTGCCAAAGGGTACAAGGTACACGGGATACCGATGAGGTTCTTTACATCCTCCATCTCCATCTCCACCTTAGTTTCAAAGTAGCCGTGGATTGTAGTACTTGGAGAGTTGCACTCACTTAGGACCAGAGTATGACATTCACATAAGCGATCCGGGTCCGAACCACTGACTGGAGGGGATATCCAAACCTGCACGTAATTGCAGGTGAGGTTGGTCAGCCTCTCGGCCAACATCTCCAGGTGCCACGGGATGTACTGGTCTATGGTCAGACACCACTTAGTGGGGCGATACAACCGGTACTTCCCACATACATCCCCGTCGGCCTAGATGGCCCCGGAGACGCTTTCGCCGCTCAAGCTCATGTGAGGCATGGCAGGACTCAGTGCTGTCGCGCCAGACTCCATGGGTCCTGTATACACAGCGCCTAATCGCCTTGTCCGTATAGAGGTATAATATGTATGTTAAGACACCCAGAATCAGATACTTTTGTAGGCCAGGCCCTTCTGGCTCAACCATGGTCCAATGAGGCTACATATCTCACAAACCAGACCAATGACCCATAGTTGGATAAATCGTCCCCTTACACTTAACATAGGCTGTATGAATCAGCCGTGGCTGAATCAGCCGTGGCCAGCTCTTCTAGGTGTGACATGTATCCTACTCCAGGATGGTTCCTTTTAAAACGTTTGTTGCTGAACATGTTGCTGAACAGAGAGCTATCTGTGTTTTACTATGTATCACTGCTATATTGTATATCCATCTGAATAGAGACTTGTTGAAATGTACCATGGTGTCTGTACTATACCTCGGTAGAAGTAATACAATGCTACTACACAGACTAACCCCGTGTCATAAGCACACATTTCATCTGATACAGAGGAGGAGTCGAGGTTATGCACTTCATCAGGGTCCCGAAGCTCACAGTACACTGTTGCTTACATCTATCTGTGCCACATGATTATTTGTGTGAGCATAATGAGCAAGACCATAGGACATAGTCATTTCTAAACATTTTATTTCTTATAAACAATCACTTGGACTCCATACACTGGGTCACATGGAATGCATAGACTGGTATCACATCATGATTCGTCACTTATATGTGCATCTTGGCCAACTCGGTACATAGTGAAAGGGGAGTAAAATAGTCCACTATGGCCAGTTCCAGATCGTCCATAGCCTTGCCTTCATCACGGCTGCAACACAGTTCATCTTCCGCTATAACGTAAAGACCCGGACAGGCTATGCTCCCGAACTGGGAGTCGGTGTAATTTCTCACGTCGATACATCCGCCCATGCTGAATGTACGTGAAGGTCCGTCATTCTGCGGTATCTGAAATGGGGGGTGAAGAACAGACACAGAATCAATGTGATACACAAGCTCGCTACTGTACCTTTCTCTATTACCCGCAATGACAATAACAGTATATGTCTTACAGCGCAATGGAGGTATTTCATAAGGCTGGTCTTAAGGTCTTTCAGACCCTTGGAGCGTGGTCCAGTATCAAAGGGTGCGTTGTGTAACAGCGTCTTTATGGATTGGAGACCATGCGGTGGTGAGAAGGTTCCATGTATCTGGAAGTGCAGGTACGGCCAGTGTGAGAGCTGTGCCATCCTTGCAGTATAACAGCACCCTTTGTTGGTGAGGGAAGACAGAACCCGGTTTTAAAGGACAGGTCCTCAAAAAAACTAGGTTGGATTACCAAGGTAGAGTCAGCATCACGGTTACATTACAAAGCTGTGGTTGGGTTGTTCAGACATAGGCAGTTCCTCAAAGGAACCATTGTCGGATTACCAAGGTAGAGTCAGCATCACGGTTACATTGCAAAGCTGTGGTCGGGTTGTTCAGAAGGAGTTGGCATAAATAGCCTTCTTTGGACAGAACCATTAGTTCGGTAACCAACCCCATCAACGGTCAAGTTAGTGAGGGTATATATAAGCAACTACACTGTAACCACTATACCAATCAGAATGGAGAAATACAGGATAGACACCGTTATAGGAAAAGGAGCCTACGGAACTGTGTACAAAGTGACTTGCAGGACCACTGGGAAGGAGTACGCCTTGAAATATCACACCCAAGGTGTAGAGGATGCAACCGTGAGAGAGATCTCATGTCTCGCTGCACTAAGGGGTCTCCCGTATGTGATCGACATGCACGATTGCTTCGTAGACAATGACAAGATAGCCATGCTCATGGCCTACGTACCCTACACTCTGAGTGACGCGATCCACAATGGATACGGTGTGAAGCCATACTACGAACAAGACCGGCCGCTACAGTATCTCCCTTTGAGTTTCGTTGCTCACTTTAGTGCACAGGTGGCTACTGCCCTGTCTGACATGCACATACGGAATATAGTGCACAGGGACCTGACGCCTTACAACGTGCTGCTGACAGAAGATCTCACAGTGAAGGTGGCTGACATGGGCCTCTCTAGACATTCCTCCAAATGGATGAGCCCAACTGTGGTCACGGAGCCGTACAGGGCCCCGGAATTGTTTCGCTCAAAACATAAATCGGCAGAGTACACATGTGCCATAGACATGTGGAGCCTAGGTGTGATGATAGTGGACGCAATGGAAGGGAGGGTTATCTTCTGTGGCCAGAACATCCGACGTGTGAATATGTCCACCTACCAGATCATCACAAAGACTCTATGTCCCCAAGACCACCCCAGTGCATCAAGCACACCGTGTGACCCAGACATCATAATGCCCAAAGTGATGCAGTGTGAACTAGTGAAACGGATAGTCTTCAGATTGCTGAATGTCCGTGACACAGAGAGACTCTTGGCTCATGAGCTGCTCCAGGACACAGAATGGATGCAGGCCGCTGCTGATATGACCAGGGAAGACCAAGTTATCGTCAGAGACCAGATACAGCGAAATAAAGTTCAGATTGGTTGAGGTGAAGATAATAACACCAACAGGACAGTGGTTGATGACTCATTCAAATGTTTATTCAATAATATGCTTATACATTCGTGATTGATAGCTATAATTGTACTGTCACAAAAGATGTACCTGTTATTATAAGTAGGAGACACCTGTACATTGACAATAAATGATTTAATAAAAAATTATTTAAGAAAATGGGAATGACATACTTCCTATATGTGTCAGAGTTATATACCCAATTTCTAGACTACACAAGGCACTGTATAGGCCACATATTTAATCGGATCATGACTAAATAGACATCATCAACATTGTCATTGCAACGAACAGTGGTGTCAGGATGTGTGTTTCCAGGGTAGGTCCCCCAGACTTCCAAGACTTTTCCAATTGGTCTATCATCCTCTTCAGGTCCCGTATATCTGCAGGGAGAGAGACAGGGTGAGTCCAATGTAAAAAGTAGTACTACCGTCCTTACAAAGGAAACAAAGCTCAACACACCGTCGCTGACGTTGAACAGTTTCACCTGTGTCTTCACATCCTCCAACTCCTTCAGTTCTGGCATTGTCAACATTGGGTTTCTTCATGTGTTGTAACGGTGGCACTCGCGGAGGCTGCTAGATGGACATCGGAGCAGGAGCTGTCAGCTTGACCATGTCTCTGGTACATAAAGTAATGGTATTGTTTATCACCGTATCCCCCGAAGGTGCTGCCTGCATCGATCATGAAACAGCAATGGTCTGGGCTCATCGTTCTGGTCATAGTGTCATTCCATACTTCAATTAAACTCCACAACTGGCTATTCTCGGGTCTATGTAGAGCATAGAGATTCTAATGACACCATTCAGTGGCTTAACCAAGGCGGCCTTCTTAACCTTGTCAACCTTGGCAGTATAGTAGAACATAGCGCACGTGTCCGCCTTCACACTCAGATTGAAGGTCACGCTTCCTATCCTGTAGGTGCCTTCGTCGGTGCACGTGAGGAAACGAATGCTAACTTGGGATCCCACTGGGGTGAGCGTGAGTTCATATATGTGTTCCGTAGCGTACACAACGTTATTGTCCTTATAGAAAGGCTCAGTGTTGTTTGCCAAGTATCCAGGTAACTTGACAGTGTTTCCCATTGTAGCTACAATGGTGAATGGTTCAGGTCTCTCTTCTGTAAGACCTGTGGCCCTTGTCAACTCGCAACACTCAACCGTACTTGCTGCAGTGAGCAGCAGACACATTGCTATAACAATGTACATTGCCATAGTGACTGGTTGTATACAAGTCTTAGACAGTGTGGAGTCTGGACTGTGTTCACAGGGAGAGCAGCCTATGAATGGGACCTGCAGGAGCAGTTGAGCCCTTTATATACTCTGAACCATCCCCTTCCCCAGACATCGCTGTATCATCCACCCATGGCTGATTCCACCTACCCAATGTTACGTGTACGACGGGTAGGGTCCAGCTACATACAACTGACAAGAACATGTACATGGCACCTACATGGGTCGGAGAGATCTCAATCGTATCTCTGTCACTGCAGACTAATGACATTGTAGCTCTGGATGTGTACTGGGGAATGGTTACCCCGTGTATCCAACCAATGTATGGGGACACAGGATCAGGTCCTGTTCCAGAGTCTGTAAAGGATGGACCTTAGCAAAGTGTTGTGTGAAACGCAATACAAGTCTCATACACCAGGTGTCACTGTTTATTACATAACACTGTACAGATTGCAATAATTGACATAGACCCACATGTATATACAGCATAGCCTTTAGACCCAGGATCGAAATATATACGCTAACAAGGAAATCAGTTTGTTCAGGATAAACACACTTTTCAAAGAGTGGAATTCACGGATAAAGACAATTCCACCGCATGGCTGTATCACGTAGTGACAGTTAGGCTTCCTGTCGAATACTCCAGCCTTAGATCTCCACTGTAGCTTAAGACGCATGACATACTGAGACATTGTGATGTAGGTGATATGGTCCTCTGTGTACAGGAGATACGTATCCAGTTGAATATCCTCCTCCTGCTCACCTGAAAGGAGGGATAAACGTTGTGCGTTGCTCAGCGGCACAGGTGTGTAACTGTCCAGAACAGCATCAGCTTCCAGCAGATATCCAGGGAGCTGGGTTGCCGTACTCCACTTGTCCACAAACTCCTGGTTGCACAAGCGACTCCCGTTCACCACATACACTTTGTTGAAACACTTGAAAAAACGGATATCATCTCAGTCCTAGCCCTGTGATCCCGATCAAGGGTCGGGTATGTAACTGGAAGACACAAACAGTACGCGATGGCGTTGCTCGAGCGGCGATTGTCTTTGGAAGCACTTCAGTGTATTGGTTATGTACCGGGTGTATTCATTGACAAGCAGCTCTTGTTCCAGAGTAGAGCTGTACTCTCCGCTAAACGGGGAGTCCAGGTCTACTAAGAGGTCGTAGTTAAAGTCTTTATCCATCACAGTGTCATTCATAAACAGACCATGTGAGTCCAGCTCCTGTTTACCCCCTCTAATTACTACATAATCTACAGAGACAGTACCGTAAACCCCTCTTGCTTGCGACATGGTATCACATTTACTGACTGAGCTGGGACTCACCACAGTTGCATTGATATTAACTGAGTTACTGTTAGGTATATATGCCTTATGTTTGGATAGGTTGGATAGATGCTGTACTCTTCACTCCAGTCCTTGCAAGATCTCATTCAAGGTGTTGAACAGCACATAATAGACAACATTCTCCATAGGCCTCAACACCTTACAAATATCCCCTGGGGTGCCCGTTTTCAAGGCCTCCTTGAGATCTTCTGAACAGTTGTTGTTGACCTCAATGTTGGTGTGATGTGTGAGGTCTTGATCGACGCTTAAGGTGATAGCTAAATCGAAGTCTCCGTTGGCCATTGTTCTGGGGCAGATAAACTCCGAGCTGAACGGAGTTTGAGGCTCATTGACGTCACATCTCCCCTTCTCCAGATAATAAACAGACGGTGCTTGTACCTCGGACATAAAGCTGTGGTAGGGCTGGTGCTCAGAGCCCAGTGTCTGTATCTCATCCAAGGTTCTCCTCAATCCCAGATAACCTAGGCAGGTCATAGTTGTCTTGTATCTGGTAAAAGATGAAAGTCTCACTGTAAACTTCAGTGTGAACTTGGGTGTAGGCATACCCAGCGCGGTAATGCGGCCTAGAAGCTCCCTAGTGTCCCTTTCCAGCTTTGATTGAGTGGAACATAGGGCTATGGGCACAGTGTGTTTCCCAGTGTAAAGGCCACGTTGCTGTTTGTCTACCAGGACTTTGGCCATCGTAGAATAGGCAGTAGGACCTAATTATGTGATACGCTCTGGAGTGAGATGGTGCTGTCTGTAAAGCTGAGCCGTTAATAGGTGACACCAGTTCCTTGTACAGTTGTAATAGAAGAGTTTGGACGGTTGTAGATATACCGGGTCAACGGAGCTGTGACTCAACGTAGTCTAATCAACTACAAGGCTTCGCCCAGTTATGAGCGTTTGCTATATATTGCCAGACTCTCGTGACAACCATAAGAGCATCTTGCTTGCCGATATCCACATGTGCAACCTTGTCGAAGTCATCACTAATCTGCTCCAATAGGCCACCAGGATTGGTGTGGCCGTAGACGCACATCTCCCCTACCATTACAATGTACTGCCCTTTGAATGTTCGGACGACTCCTTCATAGCCACCAGCATAGAAACAGGGGTATACAAACATCAAGGTGTCTGCTCCAGTGTACTTTTCAATTGCGTCCAAACAGGACAGAGTCTCCACCATGGTGTGAGGAGGCTCGGTGTCCGCCAGATGAACTGTCCTCGCACCAAGTACCTTGTAAGCAATGTAGCAGTCGGTTAAACCGATACCGCTTCCCACTGCTAGGATCTCATTCATTTCGGGTACAGTTAGCTGTGACATGCTTTCTATCAAATCGGTAAAGCAACTGTTCCCGTATTGGAAACGTAGAGGTGTCGCTTTCAATAGACTGTCCATGGACACAGTTGCAGCCTTCCAAAAGTCGTAACATTCATCATCAACACCAGGCTTGCTCAAGCAAAGTGTCTTAAGTATCTCTACAGACACCGTTGATGACTCCCGTGCCCACACCTTGCATCACATAAGCAGTAGACGTTTGCACACACACTATCCTCCATGGTAGAGGTAAAGGCAGCGACCCACAGCACTTATGAGGTGTGTCACAGGGTACACGTGTAATATAATATAAACACTAGTTATTGAGGATCTGTAGCACGAAGCAATGGTTGGGTACGCCGTCTAAGATGGGATACATTACCCCATCTCCCAATTGTCTTGGTATATGTGAGTCATATCGGTTGGTTACACGACAGGGAACCTACTGGTGTGACAAGACCGCATCTACTACATTAGCAAGAAAGGGGCATGAGCCTACACTCACTTCTACGCCACATCTCCCTGAGGTCGACATCAACACTCTCCTATCCAGCGTTTTAATAGACTCCCCTTCGCACGGAGCACTGTGTTCCTCTCAGTGGAAGCCATGTGTACCGAGACTCCCTCGATGTAACCGATCCCTTACTCCTCCGGAGAATGTTGACTATACTTTATAATACACCATGCATGTAATAATCTGACGTACTCGGTTTTTGTTTCACACAAACACAACAGTCAGTGATGTTCACAATATATTACACTGTGGTTGACATGGCACAAATGCACAAGGCTGCAAAGCAGAGGCTACAGTGGTCATTGTATGAACCTGTTACTGTTGGGTGACAGAGCAGTAGGTAGACATGGAAGCAGTGGGTCCATGAATGCCATAGAGTGCCATATAGTAACATTGTGTGGATCACCCAATAATCGTTTTATTACCAAGCAGTGGTTAGATGTATCTAGGGGCAAACTTGTAACGGTGGTTAGATGAATGAGCAGTGGGTAGATCACACTCGGCTGTGTGTGGATAGTTCGCAGGCCATACATGAAACATGTACTTCAAAGCACAGCAGTGGTTGGACCAAGGAGCATGGCTTGGACGATCCGAACTCCATCGTTTGGATCTCCAGCAGTGGTTGGACAGCCGAACTCCATAGATGTGACATTGGCTAGACCAATGAGCTTGTCTGTACAGGTGCTAGTGCCACAGACATACCTTACAAAGTCTGGTGTGCTGTTACCAAAGGTGTCAGTAGCCTGCTATACCTACAGCTCTACAATGGACTCACTTGTCAATGTCACATTGGATAATGTTACAATGTTCAATAGACCGTCACACAACCCAGAGTCGGAATCACATTGTTATGGTCTCTATGAATACAGCCGCACCATTTACATCCCTTTCTTTCACGCGCTGGTCATGGTCACGGGCTTGGTTGTCAATTTATACATGGTCATCACGCTCTACTGGTCCTGTTCAAAGTACTCGGGGAGGCAAAGGAAGGTCCTCAGTGATGTCGACGTCTTCTTTTCACATCTGGGGGTCTGTGACATAGCCACTTTGCTGACTATCCCAGTGTGGGTTACGCAGACGATTCTCGTGAGGGGCTGGGTGTTTGGCTTCGTGATGTGCAAACTGCTGAAAGGAGTGATCTCGGTAGGTAACAGCAATCTTAGCACATGAGGACATGTACACATAAGCATGTCCAACCAGCTCAACTAACGACATGTCCTTTGTTCCCTTATTCCTTACAGTTCTGTTTCCTGTACGGAATAGTTCTCATGGTCTATATCAACATAGAGAGATACATGAAGGTGGTACACAACAGGACAACACTAAAGTGTCTGGCGAACAGACGTGCTGCAAGCAGAAGGAGAATCATGGCTCGATTGTGTGCCTGCGTACCCATGCTCTCGGCTCTCCTGGACATATGCTATTACACTGTTCGTCCCATATCCGAGACTAACACGATCTGTTTCAACGCTATGCCTCTGAGTCTCCGGCTTACAGTCTTCTGGGTCAGGATAAGCATTTGTTTCATCATACCTATTGTCGTTCTCGTTTACTGCAACGGCATGATAGTGTACAGTGTCAGACAGCACGTGAAACGGAATTCGTTTGGCCTTAAGATGAAAAGGCCACAGGTCCTGACTTCCCTCACTGCCACTTTCTTTATGTGCTGCTGGCTACCCTGGATGGCAAGCACCATTTACTACCGCTCCCATGTCCAGTGTGAGGAGGTTAAGTACGTGGTGCTCAATGTCTGCATAGCTATAGGGAACATGCACTGTATCACCAGTCCCACCTTGTATCTAATTATGAGGGTCCGCAGGGGCGACCAAAGAGCCTTTAGTTTCCGAAGCACAGATACTCCTCCACCTCAGCGAAGGCGCGCTGATGCAACCACAGCCTGTTAGAGGGAACGATCTGCGAGCTGTATCTGTAATGACTAGGTGTAATTGGGACTACAGGGGCAATTGATATGTGTGCCACATTCACAGGGACTGTACGCCACAATGAACTGGAATCTCAGGTCAGCAAGCTTGACTCTGTTGAAGTGGTTACCACTGAGACATGAACTTGAGTCAACCATGATACGCAACGCAATATCACTGTTACATGTGACCATTTGTTGTGTACCATCAATGTGAAAGGCAAAACTAAATGTATACTGTGTGTCATTCTGAATAAAAACATCACAAAGTGCCAGGGTGGACAGAGTCACGTGCCTTTATTTTGCAAATGTTGTAGGTTATGAAACATAGTACAGTCACTGAAACAATCTTTTGGTGAAAGTACACCATGTCCAACAGTTGACAACCTAGCTTTGATATCGATCGCACTCGCCCACCTGATGCGCGCAGACTTTGAACACCTGACTATTCTCATGCAAGGACACATCAAACAAGTCTCTACATCGGATTTTGGTGGTGATGTCCGTGTTCCAGGTGTCAATAACATCGGTATGCTGCATTGGAGGATCATTATCAGCAAATAAGTCAGGGCTGCTGTCAGCCAGTGTTGGACAAGTTGGCCTCACTGAAAGGGGTTTCTGCTTAGGCTCATCCAACCTGAGGGTGCCGGTTGGCCTCAACCCGTCTAGCATGGAGAAGGCGCTGGCACATAGCGCTTCTATCCTGTCGAGCAGTTCTGCGTAAAGGCTGACAAACTCGTCCCGTAGACCCTGTACTGATCCAAAGGCATGCGGATGAACTGGGTGAAACTCATGTTCTCAAAGGACATGGCAAACCGGGACATCCCCATGACCCTGAGGCACTTACTAACTAGGGGTTGAGCTGAACCTGCTCCCGCCTCTGCCTCTCTCGCCTCTCTCCCTCCGGTACTGCTGAAGAGCTTTAGATCGAGAATACATGGTCTATGATCCACAGCCCAATGCAGTCTGCGATCTATTTATTATAAAGTAGTATGACTTTATTGACATATATCTTATGGAGAAGAGATTATCCTTGGTTGTATGTGTGTGAACAAGTCTACTTGCCTGCAGTCAAGGACTGAATATGTCTGAGAGGTAGACCCCATTTGTACCGAATTTCACTGCTTGTGAAACATAATAACTGAAAGTGAAGTAAAACACTAGTCCAACATGTGATCTCATCTCCCAGTCCTAATCTGCCATGCCCTCCATGAAGGACATTTATCATATCAGGTCAAACAGGGTAATAGAATAACATAACCACTATGCACAGGTCACTGCTTTGTATGTACACTTTACTCACATTGAGTTTGGTACATGTCACAACAATCAAATGGAGTCTACCAATGTATATAGCCATCTGAGCTGGCATTAGTGTCCTTCCTTGTCTACACCCTGGAACCTGGGGCGCTTTCTCTTTTCCACTCTCAGCCTTTCCACAGTGTCTCTCGACTGCTGAGCGTTATTAGTCCTTTTGCGTCCCTTGCTACCTGTCATGGGCACTCCCCCCCCCAGATGTTGCGTTTGAGTCCTACATTGTTGTGTGTCACTAGCAGGCATCATACCCTTCCTCCGGGCGAGTGCTGAGCGTCCTTCGGACTCGAGCAGTGTGGCTGTCATGGCTCTGAGTTTTCTGGAATGTCGAGGCCTTGCAGTTATCAGCTCTCCCTTTACGTCCACCATTGTGGCAGCGTAGTCCCGTTTCAACATCTCCACCGAGAACACGTCAGTGCCGTGGACCTTGTTGAACACCTCGGCAGCGTCCTTCCACTCCCAATCCTCCTCTAACTCAGCTACGTGACCGCGATTATCACGGTTGACTGTCAACAGTATCTTGTCCTGGTGATACACGGTTCGGGTGGTGCAAAAGGAGCTCACGTTTTTCACGGGTACACCAGAGTACTCGGCTGAGTAAACGCTCAGTCTGGGCCCGTGAAAGGTGCCCCTCGGGCCTAGTCTAGATTCTTTCAGGTGCCTTTTATCATAAGCTTCCTTAGGTGCATTCTGAGACATGGCCTTTCTGACAACTCCCCCATAATACAAGGGCGCCGAGCACTGGAACATCTCCCCTCCCAGCACGCACTTGTTGAAAGTGAGTTCGCTTAGTGGTTCTATTGCAGCCGTGGCTTCCATTATTACAGACCGCAGCGGGTCCTTGTTGAAGTCCAAGGTGAATATCAATCTGGTCCTAGGCGGCTGCTCTTGGTCGCCTTCATTGGCAAACTGACTGAAAGCATTCACGTCCTGGAAGTCTCCTTTCAGACGCCTCCACCATCGCTTCACCCAACTGATCCCAAAAGCCTGAGTGAGACATTGGGGCGTATAGGGCAAGGATGTCGTATACCGCTTCAAGTGGAACTGTGACAGAACCTACTTTCTTGCACTGATTCGAGTTGCCTCTCCTGATATGCGGAGCATTGTGGTTGGTGGCGTATCTGTACGCACACAGCTTGTAATTGGTTATAGCAGGGTTCTTCTTACCCCGTCGAGCCGGGACTTTGCATGTGGAGCACAGCAAAAGCATCCCGTTGGCAACATCGTTGCCACCCTTGATCTCTTTATCAGAGAAAAACATAGCATCTATGCCCGAAATGGACACGTGTCCATTTTTCAAACTAGTCTTCAGCTGCTGCTCGTGGATCTGGGTTAAGATGTACCCTAGCACCTTGCAGGCGAAGTGACCCTGTATGTCGACAGCACGGGACATATGTCCGGTAGGCAGGCCGCAGTGCACAGCTTGTAGACAGCGTTGGTCTCCAGGCAGATCTGGCCGAAGGAAAGCTGGTTCAGAGCTTTCAGTCTGTTCTTGTTCATCTGCCTCATGTAACCCCTCAGATCGGGACAGTCGTTCTCATCCGGAATCTCTGTCCACGGAGGGATCCATATGTCAAAGACAAAGTGACACGCCAACTTCATGGCCTCAGCAAACACAAGCTGGTTGATGCAGAACGACACTCTCCGACTGACGACTCCCGTGCAAACAATGTGACTAGCGTATAAGGCTGCAAGGCATGCGTCCCTGCTGGTGTCGAACCTCACACTGAACTGCATCATCTCCGACTCTGCGATCATGGTCGCTGACTGGATCAGGTTCTGCCTATACAGACACACTGCAGCTATACGGTCCATCTTGAGTTTGACTACTGTGTCCTGTATCTGATTGGTGCTCTGGCGTGAGAGTTACATGATCGGGAAACTCTGATTCCATGATCAGACACCGGTCGGCCCAAGCGTCGCTCACAAAGCCCATGGTGTTGGTGTTCCACACAAAGCCGCAGTTGTGGACAGCGTGGTACTTAACCGTGTCCACCTTGCCGCTGCTCATGTCTCTGGTTACCACATCGCTCTCCAGAACGCTGGTGTCCAACAGGTTCTTGAACGTATTGGGGATCACATTGGACTCTCTGTCGCAGGCTTTCATGTTCTTCTCGTGGGTTATATGAGCGTCATCTATCATGACTACACAGGCGTTCCTCTTCTGCTTGTACTTGAAAGCTTGCGGGGTGAAAGACGCCAGCGTCTCTATGCAGCCCTTTACCGTCCTGAACTGGTAGTTTAGCACGTTGTTGGCGTAACTCTTACCTTCACCGGGACCCGTGACGTTTAAGAGCATAATCCTTTCGATAGTGTACCTGGGAGCGGTGTTGGTGATAATGTAATTGAACGTTGTAGACGCCTGAAACAACCTGCCAACTTGAAGGCTGTCACAGAACATGTAGCGCACCAATGCTTGGTCATACACTTTCACCGGATCCAGAGTGTCCAACTGCTCAGGGTATTGGTCGTTATTGCCCGGCGCCAGGTAACACAATTCGTGGATATCGGTGAGGTCGTGACCGAGAGACAAGCTCGAAGTTTCTCATGTTGTCATCGATCACGCCGGTCAACCCTTGGTACAGTGACTCTTTGTCACTGAACTGGTGCCTGACAAGGATATTGAACACCATATCCGCTTATGCTCTCGAACTGTCTGCGTCCTCTGTACTTGACTTTCATTTCCTTGCTGAGGCGCTCCAGTTTACCCAGATGAGGGTACAGGTGCGCAAAGTAGTAGCTGTGGTCGTCTTTACTCACAATGAAGGGGTGATGCTCGGATGCGTTGTAGAAGCACGAATACGCGGTCTGACACTCTCCGCCACACGCCCCAGTGCGGTCCTTGGTGTGCCTTGTCTTGCAATGACACTGTCCTGTATTCAGCAAAGACGCAATGGCTGCAGTCCTGCGTTTACTCTTTATGCCACATAACACCCTGTCAATGCGGCTCTTGGTCACGGGCATGTGCCTGTGGATCAGATAGTTGAGAAACAGGTCCGGGGTCTCCCTGTCGATGAGTTTCTCCACAGAGTACCTGAACACCAAGAGGCCTCTGATGTCAACCTCCATGCCTCCCGAGGACCCGTTGAGGTCCTTCGTGAAACGCTTTCAGTCTTTCCACGAATCTCATATCCTCTGGTATGGTCGCATTATAGCTCGCTCGAATAACCTTCTGTTTCAGCCATTGCATGACCGTCAGTTTAGACATGATCGATAGGAACAGGTTCTTGGCTTCACCTTCGCCTGTACTGTCTGTGATCCTCCCTATGGAGGTCTCCAGCACATTGAGAGTTAGGTCCATTATAGACTCTGGTAAGACAATCACCTGCCTCCCTGACTGACAAGCTGGGGTGTACATGGAACCCTGTAGTTCCTTCACCGTCTTCTTATCCACCTTGGTAGCATTCAGTGTATCACTGCGGATATCCACCCAGTCGAATATGGAGCCTAGCTCTCCCTTGCTGTCTCTCATCACTATCATAGCATTGTTGAGGGATGATGCCTTCTTTCTGACCAATTGCAGTCGCATGAAAGCGTTGAACGCCTCCTCGAGTGGTTCGGTCATCTCACAGTCAGTTGGTCGACGTGGGGACGTGTCGTAATCTCCTCTGAACACGTCCATGTTCACACTCATGTTCATGAGACTGAGCAGCTGGGTACTGGACACGCCCCCGTCCGTATCATCAGAAGCGGCCAGTGTGCTCACCTTGGATTGTACAATCCGAGGCTAGACGTGTTTGTTTCACATGCCTCTTCCTCCTCCTTGCTCATGTCTAGGATGAAGCAGAATAGGCGCCCTTGAGCGAAATCTTCTCTGATAGGAGGTGACATAGTGCAGAAATCCGTGTTCTCCAGAGTTACTTGGAGAACCTCCCTTGCAGCAATATGTCAGGTACAGGAGAAATTGGAACGTAGCTCTGTCTTGTGGTGACAATGCTCCAAAGGACAGCTCATCGGATATCCTGTCATGTAGTATGTCAGTGTCAACCGCTAGGAACAAGGCTCTCCTATTGGAAGGCACCTTTACCCTTTGTAATACAGCTGTATTTGCTTGTCTGTGAGGCAAACTATTACATTCGGTTGACACCGGTTTACTTTTCCTAGAGGCCATGCCTCGCTAGCGATACTGTTGCCTTCTCTGGTCTAGCACAATTGAGCTCTCTAGGTGAGACTACTTCCTAACTGCTGTGCATACATGTTACACTAAACCTAATGTCCTTGACAGCTTTCAAGTTTCACAACGTCTCATACTTGGGTGATATGTGAGCCCTAGCTGGATATACCATCCCTAGTCAGATACATTATCCTTATCCGGAGACGGATACTTCAGCCCTGAACAGAGAACTCAGTCCCACAATGTCTCGTACTCCAGCCCTGGCTGGAGACGGCTACTTCAGCTCTGATCTGAAAAGCCAGCCTTGGGCTGAAATGGATACTTCAGCCATGAACAGAGAACTCAGTCCCAC
The DNA here is from genome assembly GCA_030435695.1 of Brachymystax lenok tsinlingensis. Taxonomy (NCBI): domain Eukaryota; kingdom Metazoa; phylum Chordata; class Actinopteri; order Salmoniformes; family Salmonidae; genus Brachymystax; species Brachymystax lenok. The sequence goes on along the minus strand of JAGFMH010000034.1, from coordinate 227,356 downwards.
AATGTCACGTAGTTATATAAGTGAGCCCTGGCTGGAGAGTGATACTTCGGCTCTGATATGATAGGCCAGCCGTGAGCGGATACCTCAGCCTTGGGCTGAAATGGATACTTCAGCCCTGAACAGAGAACTCAGTCCCACAATGTCACGTAGTTAGATAAGTGAGCCCTGGCTGGAGAGTGATACTTCGGCTCTGATATGATAAGCCAGCCGTGAGCGGATACCCCGGCCTTGGGCTGAAAGTGATATTTGAGCCCTGAAGGACTAATTCAGCCCTGGTCGCTTGTTTAGGCCTGTACTTGTTTTTGATGACTATCTTCACCCTTTGCTGTCCATATGCTCCTTAGTTCAACATGTTGATAGCGTAGCCTCGTTTGGATGCTTGATACCACACAACGGGTTATCCGGTTGTCATAGAACAGTAGTTCTATAAAAAGACGTGACTACTCTGTAAAGTACCTCAAGTCTCTTGGTTCAGAATCATGAACAAAGCAGTGCCTTTCGTGGATTACTTTCCTAACATCTACCCTGAGCGTAGAGCTGTCAACCCTGGCCTTGAGCCTAATCTGGTCGGGGTGATGATCAAGTCTGTCCTCTTCAACAGGCAGGAGGAGACTCTTTTGTGCAGAGGATTGGTGGTGCAGGCTCGAGATATCGAAATCTACACTACGGTACACTTCAAAGTTACTGGTATCGCTCCTGTTGTGGGTTATGACCTAGACTTAGTTCGCGATCAGGATGGTGAGGAAGAGACCTGGGAGCTGGTTGGTAGACATTGGTCTAAACATTTTGCTTCTGAGCCAGTGAACATCCACGTTCTCCATGATGACATTAAGCGGAAAGTAAACGCTCTGGTTTTCCCGCTAAAATGTATATCCTTGGCCAAAAAGTATGTAGAAACCGTGAGGGGAGCGCTCACGTTTGGAGACTTCTGCCCGGACAAGGGCTACTACATTGCTCGAGACGGTAACACGCCTGCCCTGTGCTCCGATGTCATGTTCGGGAGGGTCTATTTCATATCCGCAAACAAGCTGAACCAGGTCCTCTCGGTCTCCGAACTCATCTATGATCACGACCTGTCTGAGGCTGAGACTAAGCTCTTTGACAGTAAACACGTAGCCTATTTCTACAAGGCAGCGTGTCTGGACATTGAGACCGTGTTTGACAAATCGTACCGGGACATGTCCCTACGATGCGACTCTTTCGCCTACAGGTTCCCCTACTGCACTGAGCGTACGGTTGAGGGCATGACAGAGTACAGGACTAAGCTGGTTCACACGCTAAACACTGGCAGGTCACAATTGCCCAAACATTGTAAGCACGTCTCAATCCCTGCTCTCTCGCCTGACATGCCAGGTCAGCAGCACGAGATAACCTGCATCTCTCTTGTGATCCTCAACTCCCACATACCAAAGACCTCACCCGACCACCACAGAAAGAAGCTGATGGTCGTCTATAATAAATGTAAGGTAACAGACAACAGTCACCCAGAGGCTGACCACGAACTAGCCAGGGGTGCCGGAGTAGACGATGTCACCAGGATTATGTTTTACCCGTGCTCCGGAGAACTCACGGTCCTGGAGAAGATGATCCAACTGCTGTACAAGTACGGCATAGAACTCCTGTATGTGTTCAACGCCGAATTCGATGTGAGGGTGATCGAGCAGCGTGTGCATTTCTACGCTGAATCGAACTACACCAAGTTCCGCCGACGCCGCTACCCAGAAACGAGGAGCCTCGCTATTGCGAGCCTGGCACGGTCTCTTTGTCACCAGGGCCCTGGCCGATGACATGGTACCTTTCTTCCAGTTTGAAAATGTACGTTACCTAGATATGTACAAGGAGATGCTGAAGAGCGTAGGCTCTGTGTTGCTCAACGGAACCTTGACCGAGTACAAGCTCCAATTGATATCTGTGCACATCGAAACGTTCAACAAAGAGAAGGCCAAGCTGGGCCACTTCAAGATGAACAGCTGCGGTATGAACATCATAGATCTGTACAGGATGGCGGGGACCAGAGATATAAAGTTTGCCTGTACCAGCATGAAGTTGAACGACGTGGCACCCTTTGTCATCTCCAAAGTCAGGGAGCTACACAGAAAGACCCCAAAGGACACCAGAAAGCTTTGCAAGCTGGCCGACGTGGGTTACTCTGCAATGGACGAGATGATCAGACTCGGAGGTAAGAGTCTATTCGCCGTGCTCCTCTACAACCTGGTCGACTCACATCTGTGCGCCAGGCTGGCTAAGGTTCTCAACCCAGTATCAGCTCTGTTCCATCGATGTAGGGCCACCCTCAATATAGACGTGGTGGTACACGGCAGAGGGGATAACTTTTGCGGCTTTGTGCAGAGCATTCACTCGGTTCAGATTCCTCAGCTCAAGTTTACACTCGACTCTCTCAGAGTCAAAGCGGGACCCCTGGGTATGGAATTGAACAGCCGCCGGCGATGGGATCCTAATCTGGCCTCTGACAATGGTGACAGTGAGACGTGGAAAGGGGGAGCTGTGTGTGACCCCCTCACGGGCCTACACTACTCGGGACCCGGCATGGGTCTGGAGCTGTCGTTTGACTTCTCCAGTATGTACCCCTCCATCATGTGCGCTCTCAACATCTCGCCTGAGACCACAATCCCCTGGCCTCCAGTGCACTTTGCCCATGATCTATCCGGTTGGGTGTGTTACAACTGGGAGGCTGAGGGATTTGAGTACGCCTCGCTCATTCTCAAGTACGACGAGACCCAAGGCTGCTTTGTCCGTGCCCCGGGCATATTCTCATCCTCGGTGGAGTACTATCTCAACCAGCGAGCTGACTTCAAGAGGAAACTCAAGAACCCTGACATCAGCGAAGCCGAGCGGGTCTACTACAAGCTGCAGGAGGGAGAGTGTAAAGTCCTAGCCAACTCCTTCTACGGAACGGCTCCTCGTCCCTGCGGGCCTCTCATATCTGGCCATGGCAGGCAACAGATTGCAGTGGTAAACAACTGTGTGTCTACTTTCTACCAGCACCGCTGCCCTGTTGTCTACGGAGACACTGACAGTGTCATGGTTTCAGTTGGATACGGCCCCCGGGACCCTCCTGAAAGGGACGTGTCTGATGTAGACGTGCACAGAGAAGATACGCCCCGGTCTGGCGAGACTGACATCAAACTCCTCCAGAGCTTCGCCTGTAAGGCCCGGACGGCTGTGGGTGACAAGTTTAAGAGGGCTGGAGCCCAGGTGCCTGCCTTTCTGGACTACGTGCACACGGCCTTGGTGGAGGACACTCTCGCTAGGATGTACGTGATAGGCAGAGGTAACACACACCGAAGAGTAGTCAGAGACCCGAAAGGAACATTGACCAAGGAAGGATATCCCGTATTTGTAGCAAGAGTCCCTGGGTCCGAACAAGTTGCCGATGTCACAGGACCCTTCGTCAAAGACAGGAGAGTCAAGCTGGAGTATGAAAACAGTTGCTCGGTCTACTGTCACGTAGCTAAGAAGACCTACGTGGCTCTCAGTCACAACCTAGACGGCAAGGGTGATCTGTCTTCCATCTCAGTAAAGGTCAGGGGGCTGTCGGCCTTCAAAAGTATGCGCTCCCCTTGTGATTCTGCCGTGACGGACACCTTCATAGCCTGCGTCATGAGGGGAGACTGTATCAAACTGGAGACTGACACGGTATCCTGCTTTTCCACCTCTCCCTGGCACCAGCTCAAGGCTGGAGACGTAATCTTATACCTGGAGAGGGAACCGATCCTGGACGACCTCGGGCAGTGGTTAGACTTGCATCGAGCTAGCTCCTTTCTCACCTCCTACAGAGTGGACCATGTTATAACCTTGAAGCTGGACTCTGGGTTCTCTGCGGTCTCTCGACGCTGGTTCCGTGCTGGGCTACGGGTCTGCGTTGGTCGACGCCATCACAGTGAGAACATTGTACAAGGACTGGAAGTATTGCATGAACCACATGTTCTCGCGCAAGCAGGGGATCCTCAGAGACCTGCTAGCGTGCAAGGCATCTCAACTCATCGGCGTCCAAGATGGCGGCAGGGTTCTTTCCTTGGAGCAGTCTCATCAAATCATCAAAGAACAAGCACTTTAGTCAACAAACGCTGGATCGCTTGAAGGTAGCCAACTCCAGTGTTAAAACGACCTACCTAGAAACTGTGAAGACGTGGCTACAGCAGATCACAGGACTCTCGGTCAAGCCCGTAGAGTGCACAGAGTACCATAAGTGTAACCCTTGCGAAGCAGCCTTCTACAGATACCCCTTGAACCTCCAGGCTAGCACAGGGTGTATCACGGCCATGTTCGGTGGATCGCTCATGTGCGAGGCCAATCGTTCCGACTCGAGCAAGGTGCCTGACAGTGATAGCGAGTACGATCGCGGACCCAATCAAGTTAGAGATGACGACAACTCGGACGAGCATCACGACCAGCCCCGCGGAAACACAATCGACACCTCCTCCTCGTACACGGAGATCATCTCCCACCCCTACCAGCCTTTCAACAAATGTTTTGCCAACTCCAGGGTGCTGATAGCGCACCAGTCAGACTGCACCTTGGTCAACCGCTCAGGAAAGCTTTTGGCTCACTGCATTATAGACTACTGCTTACCCCGCCACATGTACAGTTCTGCTCTTGGCTCCCACAGCCTGGCTGATTGCAAAGAGCACCTGCTCACCTCTATCTCCTCAATCAGAGAGAGGTTGAAGAGGGCAACCGTGGCTTTCAACACGGTAATGAACAACTGCCCCGAACACATGATACCGGCCTGTGGTACTAGGGAGTTGGAGCACCTAAGGATAAACAGGAGACTGTGTCTCGTCTGCCCGGTGAGAAACTCGAGGTCTGCATCAATGTGATCACCGAGGACATGTCCCTACAGCCCGTGATGTCTACAGGAACCTAAAGCGCCGGCTCGGGAAAAGGCTCACGGAAGCCATAGCAGAAGGCATAGTGTCCCTAAGCAACAAAGACTCTGGCTCTGGCGCCTCCATCTCAATTTCGGTGCCCAATGTCATGCTGACAGACGCTGGGATCGACTACTCCACTGGGAGGCTTTCAATAGTGAGAAGCGAGCTGTGCGAGAGGACCCTAGTTGACATGGCAGGCCTTCTGTATCAGACTCTACTCATGTTGCAGATACACACCCCAGAAGCGTTCAGCTCTGGGCCCGTCATGTACCCGGAGTCTGTTCTTTGCATCATGCCATACTGTTGCGCCGACGACAAAGTCATGCGAACCTGGATAGAGACCTTCAGGGAGAAGAAGTGGATCAAACCTATCCGGGCCAAGCTCGGAAAGAGGACACGTCCTCTCTCTGACTGCAGGGAGGTTACGTATCATTGCACAGGTTGTAAAAACTTCTACAAGGACCTGTTCACCAACAACGTCCCCGGCCACAAGCTTATCCAGCGTGTCTACGGTGAGGACAAGAAGAGAAGGATAGGACGGTGTGTGAATGAAAAACGGTGGCTCTCGTGATCCTGACCCGGCCCGGTCTCCACCTCCTCAACACTGCCACTGCTCAACAGTTCCCTGAGACGAAAAGCGCCATATATACGATTCCGTATACATGCATCCAGTGACCACCGGTGATATTACACCTTATCATCCCAAGCACGGGTAAAGATGTCTTTCAGTCAGAAGGAGTATATGTTCACCCACACCATGAACAAGGTCAGTGAAGCACATCAGCCTGCCATGTTCAAGATCGACTTGCACGGGCTCATACCCTTTGGAGACTGCAGCACTCTGTTCGTCATTGACAACATGACCGTTACCGCATACAAGCAAGGCACCTTGGAGAAAATACCGGTCAAGTTCACAGTCCTCAATGACAACAAGACGAGGGTCCTGACTAATGAGCCGCTAAGCTTTCATCCGAGTGGAATGTTGACATAAACGGTGGCTCCTGTATCAAGATAGCTGGCACGGACACGGTGCCGTTTAATCGAACCCTATCTGTGTATGATGAGGACAACAGGCAGGCTCTCATCAATGTCTTAGCCTTCATGATGTCAAACAGCCTCTGGGCCTCGGACAGAGCGAAAGGAGCTTTAGACGTTCTGGTCGCCTCTACCCGAGGGGAGTTTCAATTCACATGCGGCCTGTGTTCGGACATAGGCCTTGTCAGCGTTACCAAGGGACCCTGTGGAATCTCATCCTTTTCTTTCCCTCAGTGTGCCGACAGCTACGTGTGCGCACCGTCCCCAGCAACTCAGCGCAGACAAGGACTATGATGCTCTCAGGAATGTCCTAGCTCTTTTGCGATCTGCCTCCCTTGACAACCTTGGAATTCTACACCGAGTCACTCAGGAGATGGCAACCAACCGAGTCTTCCAAGACCTTGACTGTACATCTTTCCCTCCTAGACACATGTATGGGGGAGACATTGTCATCCCATATGCGGTGATGAAATATGTCACCTCACTGTACCAGACCATGAGCGAGTACGCGGACAACATTGCCATTGTAGACGACATTACGCCTCACATTAAAGTCTTGATAGAGAGCCCCTCTGATAACATAGGTGAAATAACCGGACATCTCTCCATCACCATAATCTACGGCTCAACAGTCTCGGACATATACACCAAACTCATCCATGGGCTGAGGCTTGCGGAGGGCTGTGAGGATGAAGACATCGACAGTCTTGCTACTGTCACACAGCTAAGCACTGAGGTGTTGATCAGGAGAACCCAGTTGAAGTTCATGTTGAATAATCATATGTCCCTAAAAGATTGGTATAACTTTTACTATGGGGTGACATGTATGGGTTAACAACAATGGCGTGTTATGCACATGTGCAGGAGAACTATGTTATGCAGTAATGGTTCTTATGAATAAAAATGAATACAAAAAGAAGACACGCATCTCTGACTGATCATTCACTTGGGTTTATTAATGTCAAGGCATAACATGGTCAACTACACTCTAGTTGTAATGGCATTGTAAAGAAATAGTTTACAGACTATGTTATGAAAGAGTTCACTATTCATATCCGTTATCTCTGCCTGGGTGCACGGGCTGCCTTGGTATATGAAACCCTTGACAGGGTGTGGACCCTCTTGTGTCCTCCAATCGTACTCCATCCTTGGCATTGTCTCCACTCACGTTAGGGGGAAGGTCGTGGCACAAAGGTAAAATCTTTAGCCTTGAAGTACTCAATCAACTCTCCTATGGTGGAGAAGTGTAGACGGGACCCACAGCGAACCCCAGACCTATCGAAAACGACCTTGTATGCCCTTCCTTTCCCTGTTACAATATCAAAGAGGTATCCAGCGCAGCGTTCATCCATGTAACATATTGCTGCAGCAGGATTGGTGTTTGCACTTTGCATCGTGTTTAGGGTGTTTAACACTGCAGCGTGCTCAGATGACCCTCGGGACCTATCATTTCGTGACAGACCAAGAGACAGTCCCCACCATCCACTCTTTAGTAACTGTGTCATGGCATTCATCTCTTCCACTACACGTACGCAAGGGAAACCGCTCTGACCACCAGGTATGGCTCTTGGTCTAGCCATCGGGTACCCTCCCTTGAATATGCCATTCATCTCTTCTATCACTTTTGCAGGGTAGCTATATTCCCACGGTAGGTACTTGGTGCATCTGTAACGGCCTGCGGCCACGAATATGGCAAATGAGATAATGCCAGATTCCTCCGTCTTCCAAATACATGTACACACTCCCCCCTGGTTCCTCTCCAAGGTATTCCGCTATGGCATAAGCTCCAACCTTTACCTCTGGTCTATCCAGGGAAGATATCATTTGTTCCTCCGATACGGAGCCCCACCAGCACTGATCCAGAGACTGTACAAATGAAAGCCATGTTTTGTCCAATAAAGGCCAGTTTCCATACTTTACTTCCATATTCCTGTGTGGATACAACAGCCCCCCCGTGTTATGAGTGGTAAATGGTTTGCTAAACAACCTGGGTGTGATCTATTGTTAATAGGTGGATATATATATAGACATGGTTTGATGCAACTGTAAAGGCTACATCAACGGTTGCATTAACAAGCCACGGATGAATAACCTAGCCATTGTGACATGACATACGCCAAATCTCACACAGTCAATAACCCTAGGGAAAATGCTTCATGTTTCTAACTGTTGTTGCTAGGGAGGTGGCTAGTGGCTCCTCAGGTTGATGCAGAGATGTAGTTATCTGAACAGCTTACATAGCCGCAACGTCTGTGTCTAACCGTAACCCAACCATTTGATCACTGCAACTGTCACGTTTACCAGCCAATTATAGACCTCTATCTCTTAACTCAAGACATTGTGCATTTCAGAATTGTAATGATGTCAGAGGAGAGTGGTATAGAAACCGACAACAGCGAACTGAGCCCGGTAAGATACACACGATTATATCATACGCCATACACACCTTGTTCATAGACCATGCTAACCGTAGTTATTTAGCCTGAACTGATTCTGATATTCATCTACACTCCACAGGCATCTACCGTAATCCTGAACCGTTCTGTAGGTAATCAGGTTGATTGAGACTGACGATGTCCTTTGATTCACTGTTGTAAAGTATACCACGTGTATGTGATATATCCCATGCCTTTAATACACATTCAGGAGAGCGATTACATACTATCGCCTGACGATGAGGGACCTAGGAACCTTGTGTTGGAACAGGAGCGTCCACTGTTGCACCCAGATGTCCTCAACCATGCCAGGCCTGCACGGCCTGCAGAGCCTCAACCTCACCCAGCATTACCTCCTCATAACGAGCTGAACAATGCAGAGGATGACAGGGTAGATATGGTAGTTTACGCGGTGATTACACTTTGCTTATGTGTATGACCCGTTGGTAATGTGATTATTTCTCTTTCTCTCAAGTATATGGCCGATGATGAGGAGGGAGATGACTAGGTGGCAATCTATGGAGGCCTAACTATACCAACCCCCTTTATTCCTTTCTGGGCACAATAGAGGTTGTGTTCTTTGAAATTGAATACTGTCACTATGTTATTGTATTGACATGTAATGTTTGTAATTTACTATGTGAATAAATGTGACTGGCTATTCTTTTTCTGAACAATATTGTCTTTATTCACATATGGACTTTGCATAATACACCACAAGCACTTTGTAATGGCACATTTACCAGGCGATATGACAGTGATTACATACTGTATGCTGTCCACCTATGTCTTTACTAATCTACACAGTGTGTGGCATCTGTGACACCTGGTTGAAGGTCCAGGTCTTGATCCCCACCGATCTGGTTCATGGGTCGGGTTGCAAAGACTGCCTTTCAAGGCTCGATGTGGGACAGTACACTTGTGATCAATGAGAAGCGTGCACCTGTCCCAATCGTAAACCCCAAGTTATCAAACGCCACCTTGAATCTCTTTCCCTTGGCAGTTACAATATCAAACAGGTATATCTAAACTGTCCTCATCCATATAATGGATTGCGGCAGCTGGGTTGGTGTACATGTTTGACTTCATTCGTAGAAGCTCTATCACTTCACCATGCGGTGGGGACATTTCCAAACAGAGGAATGCAGCTCCCCACCATGAGCCTTTCATCACCTTTACCATATAACACATCTCGTTCACTATATGTGTCATAGCAAAGTATTCTGGGCCATGAGCCATCCCCCTGGGTCTAGGTAGCAAGTGTCCTCTTCCCAGTTTACGGACCAGCACTTTCATAATGTCAATAGGAGTTGCAAATAGACCTTGTACCATGTCAGTACAGATGTACCTGCCTCGACTAATAACAACAGTAAAGGTCACGACTGCATCCTGTGTCTTCACCACAATCGAACACACTCCTCCTTGCATGCCACGAAGTGTGCTGAGATGACAATGTCCCCGCGAACCTTAGCTGTATCCATGAATGCCATAATCTGCTCTTTAGAGACCGATCCCCACCAGCGCTCACCCAGCCAGTCTAGGAATGAATGCCATGATCTGTTCAGTATAGACCAATTAAGGCTGCTTTGCATCTGCTGTTGCTTTCTTGACTCCTCCACAGCTCGATCCGTGTAGTGACCGTTGTCACAGTAAACTTGTACCTCGCTACCCTCTTCATTGTAGACTTTGTCGCTGTCCACCACCTCGTCCTCAACCTCTTCATCGTGACACTACTTCACAGTCCACCATCTCGTCGTCACCCTCTTCACCGTAGACCTCTTCGCAGTACACCACCTCTTCGCCAACCTCTTCTTCACTGTCGACATCTTGGAGGTGGACCTCGTAGTCTGAAACCTCGGAATCGTAGTCCACAAGACTTTCCGTTGAATGGTACAGGGGACTCTGTTTCGCCTCCTGGTCTCTGATATCCTTCATGTCAGCACCGGGAGTGTTTTGGTTATGTGTATAGTCTTCTTGCGAATGTCCTTGATAATCATCACACATCCAATCCTCGTAGTCGCTTGACCTTGTTGCTCGCCAACTGCTGTCGGAATCGGACGAGTTGGAGCCTGAAGACCTAACGGCTTGCGGTATACCTCTGTTCGCAATCTCATAAACCTTGCAGTACCCATAACAAGACTGAGTCTGAGGCCTCTTGACACAAACAACTGTCTCATAATGGTTCCGACTATTCTCCAAATATATGCCCTGCCTAGACACCTGTAAACCGTTGGATCTGTATTCAATCCAACGGTTGGTATAGTATGTATATATGCTTACACCCAACATGTCTGCTGCAGCTTGAATCTCCACTTCGTCGCCCAACTACCTAGACAGGTCATTTTGGATTTCGTAATGTACTCTGACACTGAACGGTAACACATTCTCAGAATGCTCCTATACGTATGTTGTTTGCTCAGTAGCTGCTGCATCACCGCATTTCGAATCGGTTCATGGTACTCCTCTGTACCACATAGCGCTTTACTGACCGCTCTGAAGAAACAGTTTCCGTCACTTTTATTTTCACATTCTTACAAGGAGCCCCTAACACACCAGACGCAGTATGACTTAGAGACATCTTCTTGCACTGCACCTTCAACCTGGTGCACAGCAACCGGGCATCATCAGCCGTAATAGGGTTGAACTGCAGCTCTCTACATGTGCTGCCACTAACAAAGGCAACGTCTGAGTCGTCGCTACTGTCATTCCCCTTTGCTGTATTACAATATCTGAGTGTATCGAAAGACTCTGATTTAAGATGTGCCATTATACACTCTATACTGCATTGGAGTGTCATTAGTGTAGCCATTAATATAAAGCTTTTGGCCCTCGTACTGCCCTTGGCACCGTGTGGGTTTGGGTATCCGTTTTAAAACGCCCTACCTTCCCCCGGGTTGTGGACATTGTAATAAGCAAGGGCACAATGTCTACAGCAACCCGGTGAAGGTCATACTGTCCTTGGGCCCTTGTATAAGCGGGACCTCCCGCTAGTGTCCACACGGGGGTACTGTTGTATAATATAAGTGAAATTATGTTTGTGGAATAAATACTACAGTCCACCGTCGTCACCCTCTTCACCGTAGACCTCTTCGCAGTACACCACCTCTTCGCCGTCAACCTCTTCTTCACTGTCGACATCTTGGAGGTGGACCTCGTAGTCTGAAACCTCGGAATCGTAGTCCACAAGACTTTCCGTTGAATGGTACAGGGGACTTGTTTCGGCCTCCTGGTCTCTGATATCCTTCATGTCAGCACCGGGAGTGTTTTGGTTATGTGTATAGTCTTCTTGCGAATGTCCTTGATAATCATCACACATCCAATCCTCGTAGTCGCTTGACCTTGTTGCTCGCCAACTGCTGTCGGAATCGGACGAGTTGGAGCCTGAAGACCTAACGGCTTATGCGGTATACCTCTGTTCGCAATCTCATAAACCTTGCAGTACCCATAACAAGACTGAGTCTGAGGCCTCTTGACACAAACAACTGTCTCATAATGGTTCCGACTATTCTCCAAATATATGCCCTGCCTAGACACCTGTAAACCGTTGGATCTGTATTCAATCCAACGGTTGGTATAGTATGTATATATGCTTACACCCAACATGTCTGCTGCAGCTTGAATCTCCACTTGGTCGCCCAACTACCTAGACAGGTCATTTTGGATTTCGTAATGTACTCTGACACTGAGCGGTAACACATTCTCAGAATGCTCCTATCGTATGTTGTTTGCTCAGTAGCTGCTGCATCACCGCATTTCGAATCGGTTCATGGTACTCCTCTGTACCACATAGCGCTTTACTGACCGCTCTGAAGAAACAGTTTCCGTCACTTTTTATTTTCACATTCTTACAAGGAGCCCCTAACACACCAGGCAGTATGACTTAGAGACATCTTCTTGCACTGCACCTTCAACCTGGTGCACAGCAACCGGGCATCATCAGCCGTAATAGGGTTGAACTGCAGCTCTCTACATGTGCTGCCACTAACAAAGGCAACGTCTGAGTCGTCGCTACTGTCATTCCCCTTTGCTGTATTACAATATCTGAGTGTATCGAAAGACTCTGATTTAAGATGTGCCATTATACACTCTATACTGCATTGGAGTGTCATTAGTGTAGCCATTAATATAAAGCTTTTGGCCCTCGTACTGCCCTTGGCACCGTGTGGGTTTGGGTATCCGTTTAAGCGCCCTACCTTCCCGGGTTGTGGACATTGTAATAAGCAAGGGCACAATGTCTACAGCAACCCGGTGAAGGTCATACTGTCCTTGGGCCCTTGTATAAGCGGGACCTCCCGCTAGTGTCCACACGGGGGTACTGTTGTATAATGATACTATATATAACAGCCATACCCAAGGGCACAATGTCTACAGCAACCCGGTGAAGGTCATACTGACCTTGGGCCCTTGTATAAGCGGGACCTCCCGCTAGTGTCCACACGGGGGTACTGTTGTATAACATAATTGAAATGTGTTTGTGCAATAAATGATACTATATATAACAGCCATACCCAAGGGCACAATGTCTACAGCAACCCGGTGAAGGTCATACTGACCTTGGGCCCTTGTATAAGCGGGACCTCCCGCTAGTGTCCACACGGGTACTGTTGTATAACATAATTGAAATGTGTTTGTGCAATAAATGATACTATATATAACAGCCATACCCAAGGGCACAATGTCTACAGCAACCCGGTGAAGGTCATACTGACCTTGGGCCCTTGTATAAGCGGGACCTCCCGCTAGTGTCCACACGGGGGTACTGTTGTATAACATAATTGAAATGTGTTTGTGCAATAAATGATACTATATATAACAGCCATACCCAAGGGCACAATGTCTACAGCAACCCGGTGAAGGTCATACTGACCTTGGGCCCTTGTATAAGCGGGACCTCCCGCTAGTGTCCACACGGGGGTACTGTTGTATAACATAATTGAAATGTGTTTGTGCAATAAATGATACTATATATAACAGCCATACCCAAGGGCACAATGTCTACAGCAACCCGGTGAAGGTCATACTGCCCTTGGACCCCGTGTGGGTTGTGGTATCGGTTTTAAAACGCTGTTCGGCCATCACTCAACTCTCTAGCCTCTTTAATAATTATAATTGGATGTAATAAATGTATCACTAGCCACTTTAAACAATGCCATTTATATGGACTCTTGTTATATTAGCAATCTGAGGTTAGAGTATAATAACGACATACACAGGAACACATAGATATTTTATTATAAAACAACTGTGGTTATAGTATAATAACGACATACACAGGAACACATAGATATTTTATTATAAAACAACTGTGGTTATAGTACATAATGACAAGGTTGGCAAATGCAATGGTGTGGTTCATATTCAAAGACAGGTTTCATCAGTTCTATGCTTGCCCTCAGTCTGAGGTTTCAGCCATTGTCCATTAAGCAACTTGTGTCCATTCCCATCCTCTGTGGGATCTCTCTTGTGCTTACATCCTCTTCTCTTGAGCCGACTTGTGTTCAGCCTGCCTTCAGTCTGAGGGTTCAGCCGTTGTCCGATACCTACCTGTGGTTCAGCCTGCCCTCAGTCGGAGGGTTCAGCCTGCCTTCGGTCTGGGAATTCAGCAATGTCCGATACCTACCTGTGTTTCAGCCTCCCTTCAGTCTGAGAACTCAGCCGTTGTCATTTACCTACCTGTGTATCAGCCTGCCCTCAGTCTGAGGTTTCAGCCTGCCTTAGGCCTGAGGGCTCAGCCGTTGTCCATTACCTAACAGTGTATCAGCCTGCCCTCAGTAGGAGGGTTCAGCCTGCCTTCAGTCTGTGCTGACGTTTTACCCTGAGTCTGTGGTTTCAGCCATTGTCCATTAAGCTGTCCTCTTCTCCTTTGCCGATGTCCTCTTCTCCTTTGCCGATGTCCTCTTATCTTGTGCTGACCTATGCCCTCGGTCTGAGGTATCAGCCATTGTCCATTAAGCAACTTGTGTCGATTCCCATCCTCTGCGCGATCTCCTCTTCTCTTGTGCTGATGTCCTCTTCTCCTTTGTCGATGTCCTCTTCTCCTTTGCTGATCTCCTCTTCTCTTGTGCTGATGTCCGCTTCTCCTTTGTCGATGTCCTCTTCTCGTGTGCTGATGTCCTCTTCTTCTTTGTCGATGTCCTCTTCTCCTTTGTCGATGTCCTCTTCTCTTGTGCTGACTTGCCCTCAGTCTGAGGTTTCAGCCGTTGTCCATTAAGCAACTCGTGTCGATTCCCATCCTCTGCGCGATCTCCTCTTCTCGCTGATGTCCTCTTCTCCTTTGCTGATCTCCTCTTCTCTTGTGCTGATGTCCGCTTCTCCTTTGTCGATGTCCTCTTCTCTTGTGCTGATGTCCTCTTCTCCTTTGCTGATGATGTCCTCTTCTCCTTTGCCGATCCTTTGCTGACATGTACTGACGCTTGCCCTCAGTCTGAGGTTTCAGCCTGCCTACAGTTTGATGGCTCAGCCGTTGTCCATTACCTAACAGTGTTTCAGCCGGCCCTCAGTAGGAAGGTTCAGCCTGCCTTCACCCTGAGTCTGAGGTTTCAGCCATTGTCCATTAAGCAACTTGTGTCCATTCCCATCCTCTGTGGGATCTCTCTTGTGCTCATATCTCTTTTCTTGAGCCGACTTGAGCTCTCAGTCGGAGCGGTCAGCCTGCCTTCAGTCTGGGAATTCAGCAGTTGTCCGATACCTACCTGTGTGTTCAGCCTCCCTTCAGTCAGAGGGTTCAGCCGTTGTCCGATACCTACCAGGGGTTCAGCCTGCCCTCAGTCGGAGCGGTCAGCCTGCCTTCGGTCCGGGAATTCAGCGGCTGTCCGATACCTACCTGTTCAGCCTCCCTTCAGTCTGAGTGTTCCGCCGTTGTCCGATACCTACCAGAGGTTCAGCCTGCCCTCAGTCGGAGTGCTCGGCCTGCCTTCGGTCCGGGAAGTCAGCGGTTGTCCGATACCTACCTGTGTTTCAGCCTCCCTTCAGTCTGAGTGTTCCGCCGTTGTCCGATACCTACCAGAGGTTCAGCCTGCCTTCAGTCTGAGGGCTCAGCCGTTGTCCGTTACCTACAGTGTATCAGCCTGCCCTCAGTCTGAGGTTTCAGCCTGCCTTAGGCCTGAGGGCTCAGCCGTTGTCCATTACCTAACAGTGTTTCAGCCTGCCCTCAGTAGGAGGTTCAGCCTGCCTTCAGTTTGTGCTGACGTTTACCCTGAGTCTGTGGTTTCAGCCATTGTCCATTAAGCAACTTGAGTCGATTCCCATCCTCTGCGCGATCTCCTCTTCTCTTGTGCTGATGTCCTCTTCTCCTTTGCT
Source organism: Brachymystax lenok tsinlingensis (assembly GCA_030435695.1). NCBI lineage: Eukaryota > Metazoa > Chordata > Actinopteri > Salmoniformes > Salmonidae > Brachymystax > Brachymystax lenok. The sequence continues at coordinate 211,695 of JAGFMH010000034.1, read as the reverse complement.
GATCTCCTCTTCTCTTGTGCTGATGTCCGCTTCTCCTTTGCTGATCTCCTCTTCTCTTGTGCTGATGTCCGCTTCTCCTTTGTCGATGTCCTCTTCTCCTTTGTCGATGTCCTCTTCTCCTTTGTCGATGTCCTCTTCTCCTTTGTGCTGATGTCCTCTTCTCCTTTGTCGATGTCCTCTTCTCTTTTGTCGATATCCTCTTCTCCTTTGTCGATGTCCTCTTCTCTTGTGCTGACTTGCCCTCAGTCTGAGGTTTCAGCCATTGTCCATTAAGCAACTTGTGTCGATTCCCATCCTCTGCTCGATCTCCTCTTCTCTTGTGCTGATGTCCTCTTCTCCTTTGCTGATGTCTCCTCTGCGCAATCTCCTCTTCTCTTGTGCCGATGTCCTCTTCTCCTTTGCCGATGTCCTCTTCTCCTTTGTCGATGTCCTCTTCTCCTTTGTCGATGTCCTCTTCTCCTTTGTCGATGTCCTCTTCTCCTTTGTCGATGTCCTCTTCTCTTGTGCTGACTTGCCCTCAGTCTGAGGTTTCAGCCATTGTCCATTAAGCAACTTGTGTCGATTCCCATCCTCTGCTCGATCTCCTCTTCTCTTGTGCTGATGTCCTCTTCTCCTTTGCTGATGTTCTCTTCTCCTTTGCCGATGTCCTCTTCTCCTTTGCTGACATGTACTGACGCTTGCCATCAGTCTGAGGTTTCAGCCTCAGCTGTTGTCCATTACCTAACAGTGTATCAGCCTGCCCTCAGTAGGAGGGTTCAGCCTGCCTTCAGTCTATGCTGCCTACCCCTGAGTCTGTGGTTTCAGCCATTGTCCATTAAGCAACTTGTGTCCATTCCCATCCTCTGCGGGATCTCTCTTCTGCTTATATCCTCTTCTCTTGAGCCGACTTCAGTCTGAGGGTTCTGCCGTTGTCCGATACCTACCAGAGGTTCAGCCTGCCCTCAGTCGGAATTCGGCAGTTGTCCGATACCTACCTGTGTTTCAGCCTCCCTTCAGTCTGTTGTTCCGCCGTTGTCCGATACCTACCAGAGGTTCAGTCTGCACTCAGTCGGAGTGTTCAGCCTGCCTTCGGTCTGCCGTTGTCCGATACCTACCAGAGGTTCAGCCTGCCCTCAGTCGGAGGGTTCGGCCTGCCTTCGGTCCGAGAATTCAGCCGTTGTCCGATACCTACCTGTGTTTCAGCCTCCCTTCAGTCTGAGTGTTCCGCCGTTGTCCGATACCTACCAGAGGTTCAGTCTGCACTCAGTCGGAGTGTTCAGCCTGCCTTCGGTCTGCCGTTTGTCCGATACCTACCAGAGGTTCAGCCTGCCCTCAGTCGGAGGGTTCGGCCTGCCTTCGGTCCGAGAATTCAGCCGTTGTCCGATACCTACCTGTGTTTCAGCCTCCCTTCAGTCTGAGTGTTCCGCCGTTGTCCGATACCTACCAGAGGTTCAGTCTGCACTCAGTCGGAGTGTTCAGCCTGCCTTCGGTCTGCCGTTGTCCGATACCTACCAGAGGTTCAGCCTGCCCTCAGTCGGAGGGTTCGGCCTGCCTTCGGTCTGAGAATTCAGCCGTTGTCCGATACCTACCTGTGTCTTCGGTCTGAGATTTCAGCCGTTGTCCGATACCTACCAGAGGTTCAGCCTGCCTTCAGTCTGAGGGTTCAGCCCGCCCTCGATGAGAGCTTACAGCTGTTGTCCGATACCTAACAGTGTTTCAGCCTGCCCTCAGTCGTAGGGTTCAGCCTGCTTTCAGTCTTTGCTGACGCTTGCCCTCAGTCTGAGGGTTCAGCAATTGTCCATTAAGCACCTTGTGTCCGCGATCTCCTCTTCTCTTGTCCTGATGTCCTCTTCTCCTTTGCCGATGTCCTCTTCTCTTGTGCTGGTGTTCTCTTCTCTTGGCCCTCAGTCTGAGGTATCGGCCATTGTCCATTAAGCAACTCGTGTCGATTCCCATCCTCTGCGCGATCTCCTCTTCTCTTGTGCTGATGTCCTCTTCTCCTTTGCCGATGTCCTCTTCTCCTTTGCCGATGTCCTCTTCTCCTTTGTCGATGTCCTCTTCTCCTTTGTCGATGTCCTCTTCTCCTTTGTCGATGTCCTCTTCTCCTTTGTCGATGTCCTCTTCTCTTGTGCTGACTTGCCCTCAGTCTGAGGTTTCAGCCATTGTCCATTAAGCAACTTGTGTCGATTCCCATCCTCTGCGCGATCTCCTCTTCTCTTGTGCTGATGTCCTCTTCTCCTTTGCTGATGTCTCCTCTGCGCGATCTCCTCTTCTCTTGTGCTGATGTCCTCTTCTCCTTTGTGCTGATGTCCTCTTCTCCTTTGCCGATGTCCTCTTCTCCTTTGTCGATGTCCTCTTCTCCTTTGTCGATGTCCTCTTCTCTTGTGCTGACTTGCCCTCAGTCTGAGGTTTCAGCCATTGTCCATTAAGCAACTTGTGTCGATTCCCATCCTCTGCTCGATCTCCTCTTCTCTTGTGCTGATGTCCTCTTCTCCTTTGCTGATGTCTCCTCTGCGCGATCTCCTCTTCTCTTGTGCTGATGTCCTCTTCTCCTTTGCTGATGTTCTCTTCTCCTTTGCCGATGTCCTCTTCTCCTTTGCTGACATGTACTGACGCTTGCCATCAGTCTGAGGTTTCAGCCTCAGCTGTTGTCCATTACCTAACAGTGTATCAGCCTGCCCTCAGTAGGAGGGTTCAGCCTGCCTTCAGTCTATGCTGCCTACCCCTGAGTCTGTGGTTTCAGCCATTGTCCATTAAGCAACTTGTGTCCATTCCCATCCTCTGCGGGATCTCTCTTCTGCTTATATCCTCTTCTCTTGAGCCGACTTCAGTCTGAGGGTTCTGCCGTTGTCCGATACCTACCAGAGGTTCAGCCTGCCCTCAGTCGGAATTCGGCAGTTGTCCGATACCTACCTGTGTTTCAGCCTCCCTTCAGTCTGTTGTTCCGCCGTTGTCCGATACCTACCAGAGGTTCAGTCTGCACTCAGTCGGAGTGTTCAGCCTGCCTTCGGTCTGCCGTTGTCCGATACCTACCAGAGGTTCAGCCTGCCCTCAGTCGGAGGGTTCGGCCTGCCTTCGGTCCGAGAATTCAGCCGTTGTCCGATACCTACCTGTGTTTCAGCCTCCCTTCAGTCTGAGTGTTCCGCCGTTGTCCGATACCTACCAGAGGTTCAGTCTGCACTCAGTCGGAGTGTTCAGCCTGCCTTCGGTCTGCCGTTGTCCGATACCTACCAGAGGTTCAGCCTGCCCTCAGTCGGAGGGTTCGGCCTGCCTTCGGTCCGAGAATTCAGCCGTTGTCCGATACCTACCTGTGTTTCAGCCTCCCTTCAGTCTGAGTGTTCCGCCGTTGTCCGATACCTACCAGAGGTTCAGTCTGTACTCAGTCGGAGTGTTCAGCCTGCCTTCGGTCTGCCGTTGTCCGATACCTACCAGAGGTTCAGCCTGCCCTCAGTCGGAGGGTTCGGCCTGCCTTCGGTCTGAGAATTCAGCCGTTGTCCGATACCTACCTGTGTCTTCGGTCTGAGATTTCAGCCGTTGTCCGATACCTACCAGAGGTTTAGCCTGCCTTCAGTCTGAGGGTTCAGCCCGCCCTCGATGGGAGCTTACAGCTGTTGTCCGATACCTAACAGTGTTTCAGCCTGCCCTCAGTCGTAGGGTTCAGCCTGCTTTCAGTCTTTGCTGACGCTTGCCCTCAGTCTGGGGTTCAGCAATTGTCCATTAAGCACCTTGTGTCCGCGATCTCCTCTTCTCTTGTCCTGATGTCCTCTTCTCCTTTGCCGATGTCCTCTTCTCTTGTGCTGGTGTTCTCTTCTCTTGGCCCTCAGTCTGAGGTATCGGCCATTGTCCATTAAGCAACTCGTGTCGATTGCGATCTCCTCTTCTCTTGTGCTGATGTCCTCTTCTCCTTTGCCGATGTCCTCTTTCTCCTTTGCTGATGTCCTCTTCTCCTTTGCTGATGTCCTCTTCTCCTTTGCTGATGTCCTCTTCTCTTGTGCTGATGTCCTCTTCTCCTTTGCGGTGTCCTCTTCTCTTGTGCTGAGTACTGGCGCTTGCCCTCTGTCTGAGGTTTCAGCCATTGTCCATTAAGCAACTTGTGTCGATTCCCATCCTCTGCGCGATCTCCTCTTCTCTTGTGCTGATGTCCTCTTCTCCTTTGCCGGTGTCCTCTTCTCTTGTGCTGACGAGTACTGACGCTTGCCCTCTGTCTGAGGTTTCAGCCATTGTCCATTAAGCAACTTGTGTCGATTCCCATCCTCTGCGCGATCTCCTCTTCTCTTGTGCTGATGTCCTCTTCTCCTTTGCCGGTGTCCTCTTCTCTTGTGCTGACGAGTACTGACGCTTGCCCTCTGTCTGGGGTTTCAGCCATTGTCCATTAAGCAACTTGTGTCGATTCCCATCCTCTGCGCGATCTCCTCTTCTCCTTTGCCGATGTCCTCTTCTCTTGTACTGATGTCCTCTTCTCCTTTGCTGATGTCCTCTTCTCCTTTGCTGATGTCCTCTTCTCCTTTGCTGATGTCCTCTTCTCCTTTGCCGATGTCCTCTTCTCCTTTGCTGACATGTACTGACGCTTGCCCTCAGTCTGAGGTTTCAGCCTCAGCCGTTGTCCATTACCTAACAGTGTTTCGGCCTGCCCTCAGTAGGAGGGTTCAGCCTGCCTTCAGTCTGTGCTGACGTTTACCCCTGAGTCTGTGGTTTCAGCCATTGTCCATTAAGCAACTTGTGTCCATTCCCATCCTCTGCGGGATCTCTCTTCTGCTTATATCCTCTTCTCTTGAGCCGACTTGTGCTTTCAGTCCTTCAGACTCCCTTCGATCCGGGAATTGAGCAGTTGTCCGATACCTACCTGTGTTTCAGCCTCCCTTCAGTCTGAGTGTTCCGCCGTTGTCCGATACCTACCAGAGGTTCAGCCTGCCCTCAGTCGGAATTCTGCAGTTGTCCGATACTTACCTGTGTTTCAGCCTCCCTTCAGTCTGAGGGTTCCGCCGTTGTCCGATACCTACCAGAGGTTCAGCCTGCCCTCAGTCGGAATTTGGCAGTTGTCCGATACCTACCTGTGTTTCAGCCTCCCTTCAGTCTGAGTGTTCCGCCGTTGTCCGATACCTACCAGAGGTTCAGTCTGCACTCAGTCGGAGTGATCAGCCTGCCTTCGGTCCGGGAATTCGGCTGTTGTCCGATACTTACCTGTGTTTCAGCCTCCCTTCAGTCTGAGGGTTCCGCCGTTGTCCGATACCTACCAGAGGTTCAGCCTGCCCTCAGTCGGAATTTGGCAGTTGTCCGATACCTACCTGTGTTTCAGCCTCCCTTCAGTCTGAGTGTTCCGCCGTTGTCCGATACCTACCAGAGGTTCAGTCTGCACTCAGTCGGAGTGTTCAGCCTGCCTTCGGTCCGGGAATTCGGCTGTTGTCCGATACCTACCTGTGTTTCAGCCTCCCTTCAGTCTGAGTGTTCCGCCGTTGTCCGATACCTACCAGAGGTTCAGCCTGCCCTCAGTCGGAATTCTGCAGTTGTCCGATACTTACCTGTGTTTCAGCCTCCCTTCAGTCTGAGGGTTCCGCCGTTGTCCGATACCTACCAGAGGTTCAGCCTGCCCTTAGTCGGAATTTGGCAGTTGTCCGATACCTACCTGTGTTTCAGCCTCCCTTCAGTCTGAGTGTTCCGCTGTTGTCCGATACCTACCAGAGGTTCAGTCTGCACTCAGTCGGAGTGTTCAGCCTGCCTTCGGTCCGGGAATTCGGCTGTTGTCCGATACCTACCTGTGTTTCAGCCTCCCTTCAGTCTGAGTGTTCCGCCGTTGTCCGATACCTACCAGAGGTTCAGTCTGCACTCAGTCGGAGTGTTCAGCCTGCCTTCGGTCCGGGAATTCGGCTGTTGTCCGATACCTACCGTGTTTCAGCCTCCCTTCAGTCTGAGTGTTCCGCCGTTGTCCGTTACCTACCAGAGGTTCAGCCTGCCCTCAGTCGGAATTCGGCAGTTGTCCGATACCTACCTGTGTTTCAGCCTGCCCTCAGTCGGAGGGTTCGGCCTGCCTTCGGTCTGAGAATTCAGCCGTTGTCCGATACCTACCTGTGTCTTCGGTCTGGGAATTCGGCGGTTGTCCGATACCTACCTGTGTTTCAGACTGCCTTCGGTCTGAGAATTCGGCCGTTGTCCGATACCTACCTGTGTCTTCGGTCTGAGATTTCAGCCGTTGTCCGATACCTACCAGAGCTTCAGCCTGCCTTCAGTCTGAGGGTTCAGCCGTTGTCCGATACCTAACAGTGTTTCAGCCTGCCCAGAGTCGTATAGGGTTCAGCCTGCTTTCAGTCTTTGCTGATGCTTGCCCACAGTCTGAGGGCTCAGCCATTGTCCATTAAGCACATTGTGTCCGCGATCTCCTCTTCTCTTGTGCCGATGTCCTCTTCTCTTTTGCCGATGTCCTCTTGTCTTGTGCCGGTGTTCTCTTCTCTTGTGCTGACGTGTGCCCTCAGTCTGAGGTGTCAGCCATTGTCCATTAAGCAACTTGTGTCGATTCCCATCCTCTGCTCATCTCCTCTTCTCTTGTGCTGATGTCCTCTTCTCTTGTGCTGATGTCCTCTTCTCCTTTGCTGATGTCTCCTCTGCGCGATCTCCTCTTCTCTTGTGCCGATGTCCTCTTCTCCTTTGCCGATGTCCTCTTCTCTTGTGCCGGTGTTCTCTTCTCTTGTGCTGACGTGTGCCCTCAGTCTGAGGTATCAGCCATTGTCCATTAAGCAACTTGTGTCGATTCCCATCCTCTGCTCATCTCCTCTTCTCTTGTGCTGATGTCCTCTTCTCTTGTGCTGATGTCCTCTTCTCCTTTGCTGATGTCTCCTCTGCGCGATCTCCTCTTCTCTTGTGCTGATGTCCTCTTCTCCTTTGCCGATGTCCTCTTCTCTTGTGCTGGTGTTCTCTTCTCTTGTGCTGACGTGTGCCCTCAGTCTGAGGTATCAGCCATTGTCCATTAAGCAACTTGTGTCGATTCCCATCCTCTGCGCGATCTCCTCTTCTCTTGTGCTGATGTCCTCTTCTCCTTTGCTGATGTCCTCTTCTCCTTTGCTGCTGTCCTCTTCTCTTGTGCTGACTGACGCTTGCCCTCAGTCTGAGGTATCAGCCATTGTCCATTAAGCAACTTGTGTCGATTCCCATCCTCTGCGCGATCTCCTCTTCTCTTGTGCTGATGTCCTCTTCTCCTTTGCTGATGTCCTCTTCTCCTTTGCTGCTGTCCTCTTCTCTTGTGCTGACTGACGCTTGCCCTCAGTCTGAGGTTTCAGCCATTGTCCATTATGCAACTTGTGTCGATTCCCATCCTCTGCGCGATCTCCTCTTCTCTTGTGCTGATGTCCTCTTCTCCTTTGCTGATGTCCTCTTCTCTTGTGCCGCTGTCCTCTTCTCTTGTGCCGCTGTCCTCTTCTCTTGTGCTGGCGTGTGCCCTCAGTCTGAGGTATCAGCCATTGTCCATTACGCAACTTGTGTTGATTCTCATCCTCTGCGCGATCTCCTCTTCTCTTGTGCTGATGTCCTCTTCTCCTTTGCCGATGTCCTCTTCTCTTGTGCCGCTGTCCTCTTCTCTTGTGCTGACTGACGCTTGCCCTCAGTCTGAGGGTTCCGCCGTTGTCCGATACCTACCAGAGGTTCAGCCTGCCCTCAGTCGGAAGTCTGCAGTTGTCCGATACCTACCTGTGTTTCAGCCTGCCCTCAGTCGGAGGGTTCGGCCTGCCTTCGGTCTGAGAATTCAGCCGTTGTCCGATACCTACCTGTGTCTTCGGTCTGGGAATTCGGCGGTTGTCCGATACCTACCTGTGTTTCAGCCTGCCCTCAGTCATAGTTTTCAGACTGCCTTCGGTCTGAGAATTCGGCCGTTGTCCGATACCTACCTGTGTCTTCGGTCTGAGATTTCAGCCGTTGTCCGATACCTACCAGAGGTTCAGCCTGCCCAGAGTCGTAGGGTTCAGCCTGCTTTGAGTCTTTGCTGATGCTTGCCCACAGTCTGAGGGCTCAGCCATTGTCCATTAAGCACATTGTGTCCGCGATCTCCTCTTCTCTTGTGCTGATGTCCTCTTCTCCTTTGCCGATCTCCTCTTCTCTTGTGCTGATGTCCTCTTCTCTTGTGCTGATGTCCTCTTCTCCTTTGCTGATGTCTCCTCTGCGCGATCTCCTCTTCTCTTGTGCTGATGTCCTCTTCTCCTTTGCTGATGTCCTCTTCTCCTTTGCCGCTGTCCTCTTCTCTTGTGCTGACTGACGCTTGCCCTCAGTCTGAGGTTTCAGCCATTGTCCATTAAGCAACTTGTGTCGATTCCCATCCTCTGCGCGATCTCTTCTCTTGTGCTGATGTCCTCTTCTCCTTTGCTGATGTTCTCTTCTCCTTTGCCGCTGTCCTCTTCTCTTGTGCTGACTGACGCTTGCCCTCAGTCTGAGGTTTCAGCCATTGTCCATTAAGCAACTTGTGTAGATTCCCATCCTCTGCGCGATCTCCTCTTCGCTTGTGCTGATGTCCTCTTCTCCTTTGCTGATGTCCTCTTCTCTTGTGCCGCTGTCCTCTTCTCTTGTGCTGACAGACGCTTGCCCTCAGTCTGAGGTTTCAGCCATTGTCCATTAAGCATATTGTGTCCGCGATCTCCTCTTCTCTTGTGCTGATGTCCTCTTCTCGTTTGCCGATGTCCTCTTCTCTTGTGCCGGTGTTCTCTTCTCTTGTGCTGACGTGTGCCCTCAGTCTGAGGTGTCAGCCATTGTCCATTACACAACTTGTGTTGATTCTCATCCTCTGCTCGATCTCCTCTTCTCTTGTGCTGATGTCCTCTTCTCTTGTGCTGATGTCCTCTTCTCCTTTGCTGATGTCTCCTCTGCGCGATCTCCTCTTCTCTTGTGCTGATGTCCTCTTCTCCTTTGCCGATGTCCTCTTCTCTTGTGCTGGTGTTCTCTTCTCTTGTGCTGACGTGTGCCCTCAGTCTGAGGTATCAGCCATTGTCCATTATGCAACTTGTGTTGATTCTCATCCTCTGCTCGATCTCCTCTTCTCTTGTGCTGATGTCCTCTTCTCTTGTGCTGATGTCCTCTTCTCCTTTGCTGATATCTCCTCTGCGCGATCTCCTCTTCTCTTGTGCTGATGTCCTCTTCTCCTTTGCTGATGTCCTCTTCTCTTGTGCCGCTGTCCTCTTCTCTTGTGCTGACTGACGCTTGCCCTCAGTCTGAGGTTTCAGCCTGCCTTTTGTCTGATTGTTCAGCCGTTCTACGCTTCATCTCCTTGTCCGAGGAGCCTCTCTTACTGGAGGTCTGTGCCTCACGAGGGGTCGACCATAAGTGTTGGCTAAGGTTGGCTGCTTTCTTGTTTCTTTTATGGTGAGGTTTCATCGATCGGTCATTACCTACCTGGGTTGATTCCACTCCTTGGAGTGACGTCCTCTCATATGCTGGATGATTCCCTGGGTTGGAGGTTTCAGGTTGGCCATTTGATTAGTTCTAGGCTTCGAGGTTGGACATTTCAGGTTGGACGTTTCACTAGTTCTGTGCTGGAGAGTCTCCTACACGAAGCCGGCCCACCCAGGGTCTTGCCTACGCGTTGACTTTTCACCCTTTGGCCATTACCTACCTGTGTCGATTCCTATCGTCGGCTCGATGTCCTCTCATATGCTAGCCAATTGCCCTCCTTGTGTAGGATAACCTATTCTCTATCGGCCGATGTCTCCAGTCGGTTGCTCCCCTTACCGAGTTTGCAAGGGGAGCACTTGGTGTGCCAGTTGGGCCCTTGTTATACTTACATGGGTAGAATGTGTGGGAGTCTGACTAGTCAGGCATCACATAAAACTTAGCGTATCGGGACAGACTCAGGTAGGACAGAACAGAGAATAGGAAAGAACAGAGTAGGAAAGGACAGAGTGGGAAAAGACAGAGTGGGAAAGGACAGAGTGTGAAATGATATGGTAGATAGTTTGCCCGTTGAGAGCTGTCTACAGTTATACTCACGTCGTTACTGGACGACAAGAAGTGAGCAAAAGACGATCCCTTGTAACCGGGGTCGAATCTGTAGATCCTATTCTCTGGGTTACCACAGATGGTCACGGTTTTCTCAGTGAGTCGGAAAGAGGGCAGGAGCTGGAGTTCCTCCATGGCGCTCTCCACCCCAACTCTCAAGGTGGTGCACATGTGTTTATTCTGTGCCTGAACCATGACGTTGATATCGAGGTGTAGGAGAACAGCCGCTAGTAAAAGCCTCATCATCAAACTTTTTCCACACTGTCTCGGGGCTAGGCAAAGGGTGTAAGGGTTGGCGTAGCGAGAGAACTCTCTTTCCACTTGGTAAAGGTGACCTAGGGCAGGGTTGACGTGATCATAGTTCTCAGAGCCCAAAGGGGCTAGGCCAAGCTTCTCAAGCAGAGCGTGTTTATACTTGAAGAGAGAGTCGCCGAACTGGCTAATGGTAACACCCAACACCACGCCCCTGAAGAGCTCTATCTGAAAGGGTTCCATTCTCATGCCTTTGACTTGGAAATATTCAAACACCCTATCTATAAGACTTTCAAATCGGTACATGACGGAGCTTGACTTCTCCTTTACCGACCCTGCGTAAAGCTGTAACTCGTACATCCTAGCTTTGGCACGCTCCACTCCGAGCTCCTTTATTAGCGCCGCTTGTGCAAAGCGGTCTTTTATCAGTCGATTGTACTCTGTCATTCTATCGTTATTCATCTGCTTCCTTTCTCTGTTGCTGTCGTCCTTGGAGAGCCTGACCCTCACGCAGTCGACAGCAACCCCGACGGGAGCAGACCTAGCGATGTCAATGGGGTCCCTCACCAACTCGCTGAGTAACCACAAGGTCTCGTCCGGGGTTGAGGAGAGCGCTCGGTGGCTCAATCGCAACCCTGTCGATGTGTTACACCCAGCAGAGCTTAGCTGGAGCTCAGGTGAATCGGATGGTGTCACACTGTGCCCCAGTGAATGCATCACGGACAGCATGTCCATGTGTCACAGAGGTAAGGAGCAATCGAATCCCTCGAAATGGACCGTGATAGAGTTTGTATTACCGATTAAAATTCACTTCAGATACTGTTGGCTTTTCTCGGGTGCGCCTTGCCACACCACAAAGTGCCTGTGGAACAGAACGGAACCGTTAACCGATAGAGAACTGCTCTGGGTTAACCGTACGCTAATGACAGACGAAGAACCCGAGCTGTGCAGCCGGGTGTGTTGTGACAAACTCACCTCCCAGCAGGAGATAAAATCGTTCTGGTTGACGACCGACGGCAGACTGGTCTACGTGGACAGACTCTCTGAAGACATTATGTTCCGCAGCCTCAGACTGCAGAACCTGCGAGTGGCATTGTCCCTGTGGACTACCAACCCAGAGCTCTGTGGGCAAGCGATGAAGGCTTCTGGGTTGGCTCATGGTAACCTTATCAGAATATGCGGAGAGGCGGCCCGCATAGGCAAAGGTAACTTCTACAACCTGTACACAAAGTACCCTCTCCCAATTAACAGGGAGAGTGAACAGAACCTTCCAATAGAGTTACTGTGGATGGAAGAGACGACAATTGACTCGAAGGAGATAAGGAGTGGCGGGGAGCTACTCCTGGAGCTGCAGCCTCTATACACTGCCTATTTCAGTTTCATGACGGACACGTCCTCTTGCAATGAGCTGAAGGAGAGAGTGTTGCGTTTGGGAGCTGAGTGGTTGGTGCAACAGGACTGTTCGGAGGTTGCGTCGTCGCTGAACCTCAGAAGGAGCTGGGTTGCAAGGATTGTCATTCGATTGGCTCTCTTCCTGGCTATGCCATGAACAAGGAGCAACTGGGACACAAAGCACGGTTGGACACAAAGCCTAACTCCACAGAGGTGCAGCCCCGAAATGGTCCCAGTGGGATGAAGGACTTGCTGTCAGAGACAATCAACATTGCTTTATCTGGGCATGTGGAGAGTACTCATATTAGGAACCTGACTAGCTACCACAAAATTGAATATTAACTAGCAACTAGAATGTCTACAGTGGAGCTGACTGAATTCAGGACCATCAGAGCTGAACCAAGTAGGATAATGTTTCGCAACAGAATGAGGGGAGGCATCAGGCGAAAGACACCTGGTTACACCGCTGGAAATAAAGACCTGGCTACCGCCTGGGCTGCACAGATGCTCTCTCAGAGGGTTGTCAGTGAGCGGACTATTACTGAAGCTCTCCCGGAGATGTGCGACAAGCCTGACGGCTATTACATTTTCATACGGCCTGACAATATGGAAAAGGACACGTTTAAGGTGCTGCTGCGGCACCAAGGTAAGAGTGTTTGCTACAACATTCTTCCAAACGAAGACTACAGCGCGTACATCATGGACACCCTGGAGGGCGGAGCGGTACGGTACAATAGTATAGCAGAGCTTGTACAACAATGGGACGACAGCAGCGACGACTACGAAATGATCAGAAACATGGAGCAGGACGAGATGTCTTCTGGAGCAAAGATCAGTGGCGCCATGGCCGCGTCCGAAGGTGCGCGTGCTGTAACACTGAGTCAAGAGAGCCTAGACGAAGTGTACAATGTGATAGGCAACGACAATGGCAAACAGTTCGATCTGACCAGACCCCCAAAGATCTACAGAAACCTTAAGCTGCAATATTACCGGAACACTGCTCCTGGGGTTAGGGAGGAACCCAGCGCTATGAAGGTGGAAAAGGGTCTGAGAGCAGGATACCAGAGTCCTGGCAGCCTAGACGACGTGTACAGTTTGCTAGGGACCGTGAAACTGTCTGACCGTAGCACACGGCCCAGTATCCACAGAAGTCGTAAGTGGCGTCAGCCCCAGGACAGTGCTCCTCAGGTTGAAAAGGGACACGTGAACCTCGTACAGCATGACTACGAGCAGGTTGAGGGTACGAACACAGACGTTGGTGATGAATCACAGTGCTATGAGGTTGACTACTACCAGGACGATTACGACAATGAACTTTCAAACACTGTCACCCAGGCTAAGGTTGATTTTGCAGCCATTGGTAGAATTAGACGAGGTCCAACATTTCAGTAGCCACAGCTTTGGCTCCACTTGATAGAGGACAACGTGTTAACTTTTACAGACAATGTGTTATGTGTAAAATACTGTATGTACGTGTGTGTACTGAATAAAGACTGGAACCGTAATACATTTGCTGCCTTGTGTGCTTTATTAGTGCTTTATTAGTTAGCAACAGGGTTATTGTACAACAGATGGTGTAGGACTTTGATGATTACACAAGAGCAAATGGTAAGGGTTGTGATAAATGTCAAGTCTTTATCATGTCCCGTAGTGTATTTGTCCTCTCCTATGCCTAGTCCAACACTGGCGGAGGCTGGTAGTCTTCCTCGGCATGATGGACGTCATTCACATTGTATGCAGCTAGTTTGATTTGGGCCTCTTCCCTCAGAGCGTCCAATGCTTTCACGATGGCAAGGGTTGTGATAAATGTCAAGTCTTTATCATGTCCCGTAGTGTATTTGTCCTCTCCTATGCCTAGTCCAACACTGGCGGAGGCTGGTGGTCTTCCTCGGCACGATGGACGTCATTCACATTGTATGCAGCTAGTTTGATTTGGGCCTCTTCCCTCAGAGCGTCCAATGCTTTCACGGCCTCTTCAGCTAAGATCATCAGCCTGCTACCATCTAGCGGTAATGTATAATCGCATAGGTCTGCTTTGTCCATAGGTGGCATTTCCGCATGGGTCTCGGTTAGGATGGTCTCCATGGTCTTGAGAATACTTCCAGGTTGCGAGCTATGTCTTCTAATGGTTGATCATGAACAGGCACAGTGACCGTTGTATCGTCAGGGCACACTGTCAAAGGGTACAACACACAGCAATGAATGTGACTAGGCTGGTCATGGCAATTGCAGCATCACACTTGTGAACCTGTGCATTTGTTTAATAGCAGCTATTGTAATGTCAAAGTGGTTCTGAGTCGGCCAACCCCATACAACGTTTGCTCTGTCAGTGAGTGTAGAGTTTGTCCTCTCCTATGCCTAGTCCAACACTGGCGTAGGCTGGTGGTCTTCCTCGGCAAGATGGACATCATTCACATTGTATGCAGCTAGTTTGATTAGGACCTCTTCGCTCAGAGCGTCCAATGCTTTCACGGCCTCTTCAACTAGGATCATCAGCCTGTTACCATCTAGCCGTAATATATAATCGCATAGGTCTGCTTTGTCCATAGGTGGCATTTCCGCATGGGTCTCGGTTAGGATGGTCTCCATGGTCTTGAGAATATTTCCAGGTTGCGAGCTATGTCTTATAATGGTTAATCATCAACAAGCACAGTGTCCGTTGTATCGTCAGGGCACACTGTCAAAGGGTACAACGCACAGCAATGAATGTGACTAGGCTGGTCATGGCAATTGCAGCATCACAATTGTGAACCTGTGCATTTGTTTAATAACAGCTAATGTAATGTCAAAGTGGTTCTGAGTCGGCCAACCCCATACAAAGTTTGCTCTGTCAGTGAGTGTAGAGTGTGAGGAGCTCCCGGTGTCTCGACCTGGGCTGTTAAACCTAGCGCAACTGGTTACTCGCAACGCTACTATTTTATGGAGCCACATCCGGTGCTCTCTACCCGCTTGTCTTTCTGTCGGAATCGCAGTGGGGACATAGGATGCTCTTCCCTGACACGGTTTTATGGCACTCATTGTTTCACACAAGAGTCTAAAGGTGTTGGCGAGGTTGCAGTAGGACTCAGCTATTAACTAATATCTGTTACCCACTGTACCTCGAAGGTTTAGACAAAAGAGATGTTGAGACAATAATGGCGAGCAGGGTTAACAGTGTAGTTGAGCAAGGCACCGGGAAATACACTGGGCAAATAAGGGATGTGAACGTGAACCGATTGGTTCAAGCTTGGCTGGGGCACACCCCTGCCAACCTGGACATGTCTTTTGAGGAGTTTCTGCTCATGCCATCACGGGAAACTAAAGAATTTGGTGTTGGGTTTGCTATAAAGCACAGGGAAATGATCAAGGAGATTCTCATTACCTATGCTGACTCAGTCAATATCATACATGTCATGTCTGGAGTAGGGGACACTAGACATCACAGTTGTCTCGGCCGCGACCGATACAACAGCCACGTGGACCGAGACGTTGCTAGTGGGTATGACTATGAGGACCAGGATAGATTGCACGCACAGGAGTTTGAGGTGGACGATGATCTCGCAGCATACATCATGGAGATGAGGATTCAAGAGGAGTTGAACCGCGGCCATGTACCTCATAGCACAACACACCAAAGACCTTAGTTTGTAGTAGCCTAGTGACCTGGGTACTGTGGTGTAACGGGAGTAGTGAATGCACCGTTTACACAAGGCGATTGTTTCTGTTATTAACTACGTGCAAGCCAAAAGGGACCAGTACAACAGTTTGTTATACATAGCACAAGGGAAGGACTCGAGATGGAGAAGATTGACACCCGTGTGCAATCGTTCCTAGATGAGTACGATCATACGAAGGACAGTTCCAAGTTCCTGGGGATGAACTTTATAGTTTTTTCCGCCTTGCCCGTGAATGCTCTAAGAGCCATGGGTGTCACTGAGAGGTTCATATGTGACCATAAACAACTGGTGGAGAAGGCCACTCAGAGGTGGCTGGGGCCACGTTTTCAGATGCTGCAAGACCAGCGGGTAGAGCAAGTACAGCAGCAACAAGGCGAGAAGGAAGCTACACCATGGTTGCGGGGGCGCAATCGTGTCACCGCACGCTCCACAAGCCCAGACTTTGCTTATCGCACACCAGCTGTGCCCGCTGATACGGTATATGCCACGTATCAACACAACCTCGGGGACAATTGCTGCGGACACTCTGCGGGAGCCAACCGTGTAGGAGATCAGAGCCCAGAAGCGAGGTGTGCTAAGCCATCTCAAAGTCAACAGCAGCTGTGCTCCGAATTGAGAAGGGATATGAGGCTGAGGTCCGATGTTAGAAAGGACATGAGCCAGCTGAGGTCTGCTGTCAGAAAGGACATGGGCCGGATGAGGTCCGCTGCGGAACGTTGGGAGTTAGAGTAGCAGTCCGTAGGAATATTGAACCATGAAGCGCAGAGGCATCCAGATGAAAAGAGACATCGGAACGGAGGGCTCGGCCGTCAACCCATAGTGTTAGATTTGTCTAAAGGGTGGATGTCTCACCAAATGGTTTAGATTTAGATAAAAGGCAGTTGGGTTAGGGAAATCAGACCTGTACTAAAAGGTTCCCCAGGTTCCATGTCTGATATAAGACCGGACTCAACTCCCAATAGACCATATCCTGAGTGTTTGGTTCAGACTCACCCTTCAGCCAACCTGTCCATCTGATCCTAGTTAAAGAAAATCCAGAGGCCTTGTGTCGCTCACACCCAGCCGTGACTGAGAGACGACTCGGCTACCTGCAGCTGTAATGGAAAATACCACAGCCCCAGTCTCAGCTCTAACCCACCCACCGACCACAGCGTCCAGCACAGGGACCACTACTACCCTTACCTCTGCACGGACTGAGAAGGGGTCTACATCTCTGACTATACCAAGTCACCGCCCGACCGCGTACAGACACCACTCTTTGCAGTTGTGTGACGACCCAGGCCATTGCAACCCGTTCCTAAAGGACTTCATCGACATTGAGACTGCAGATGAACAGCTTCGACTTTACACAAAAGGTGACCGGGATACTGACGATGACACTGATTCCGACGATTGGTACGAGGACGACGCTGACACTAGGGACGAGGGCCCCTTAATCGTAGAGGAAGAAGAAGAGTGTTATTGGTCAGACCCAGACTACGATCCCGCTCTCAGATACTACCACGAAGACGAGGTTGCGTATCGACGTGGTAATGGCCTAGACTTCCACGACGACGGTGCCGGTGGTGTTTGGTATAACCCGGGTGGATACATCAAGGTTGAGAGAAGAGCAAAAGGAGTTGTATTTGAAGATGAATAGCGACATTGCATTGTGCTTATATATTATAACCAGACTTGTTTTATAATAGAAACTCTACGTGTCCCTGTGTATGCCTTGCTTTCACTGTAACCTCAGCTTGTGAATAATAAAAGGTGTCTTCATATCATTTGTACACGTGTCCTTTGGTTATTGAATCACTTTGCAACAGGGTGTTACACAGTGCAACTATACGTGTCCTTGTAGTACATTGTCACTAGTTTAAAGTGAACAGAATCAACAAAGAGTATACCCAGGGTTGGTTTTAATGGAAGATCTATGTGTACCTGTCTATGCCTTGCTTTTACTGTAACCTCAGACTGCAGAATAAAAAGAGTCTCCATATCATTTGTACACATGTGCATTGTTTATTGAATCACTTTGCAACAAGGTTAAACATATAGATAGATACGTGCTACTTGTAATACACCTCCCCACTGAGGCTGATAGACGTTTCACCGCTGTATATCTCGTCTCTGGTGTGGCATAGAAGTAAGAACGCTGAGAGCATATCGTCTCTGGTGTACTCTCCCTGTACAGACTTTTTGCCACCTGTAATCACGGTGCTACCTTTGGCGGACTCAGTGATAGTTACCATGGACATTTCCTCTCTCAATTTTCCCAGTAGCATTTTCCCTTGCTCAGCGTGAGCCTTGTCAGTGAGCCTATCCCCGGGTAGGGTTATGATGTCTCGTGTCTCGAATACACTCGCCGTAATATCTGTGGCCACATTGACTCCCTTTCGCGAGCGCCTGTACATGAACACGTCCATGTTGGAGCCCATCTTGTTGCTGGAGCCAGCACCTTTGGAGGTTCCTATGGTCGACTCGATCATCCGAGTGGTTTTGGTGGCCTCAGATAACACCGCCCATCCCAGGGACATTACTGTGTCACAGTAATATAGAGTTTCTCTATTGATGGCAAATACCGTACTGAGAACCATGGCGAGTTTGGTCTTGGCACCGACATGCTTCCCTAGCATGTACTTGTTATTGATATGTGACCACTTGCTGTAGAACAGGACCTTGAACCCGGAGCGCACTAGCGTGTTCTCGATTAGATGTTTGACGTCGACCAGTGCGTTGACGTAAGTGTTTTGTTCAAATACCACGATCACAGGTACTTCCTTCCACATTACTCTGGGCATCACAAGCTTCAGTAGTCTGATGTGGGCGCTTAGCAGAGCGGCGTAGACACGAGTAACCTGATCCAAATCGCGTATCTCCAGCTCCTCCAGGGCCATAACCTGAGAGAGAAAGATAAACAAAGATAGGAGTTATAAATGCATTGTTATTGATAGGCCTATAGTTGAAGACAACTCACAGGACTCTAGGCATCATGTTCTGTCCCTCTTGTAAAGCTGCTCGGGAGGCAGTTGCAGCTTTGCTGACCGCCCCATGGGAGTACCTCATCTCACACTACGAGTTCATGATAGTGTTCGCTTCCTTCCAGCGCAACATTGTCTTCTACTCTAACATGGATCACGGCCAGCTCAGAACCCTATATAGTCAGATCGTATCGTTCTCACCTGCTAGGATACTCACGATCGACAACTTGATCTCGGTTTACACCAAAGGCCGACTCGGGAAACAAGTACAACAAGGTGATTCGTTCGATGTGCCTTGCGAGTTGTCGAGGGCTATAACACTTGCCATAGGCAACCAGGTCCCGGAGCACTTCATACACGACTGCATCTCAAGATGTAACTGGAAGGGGTACGGCAATATGGTTCTTGCAGCGTTCGCTTCGGCCGACACCATTCGCAGCGGACCCCTTAAGTACCTGGCCGTTATCAAGGAGAGCCTAAGGGAAAGACGATCTCTTCACACCATCATATCTCTAGCAGTCACCGGGTGGATGGTGAACCTGTCAGACTCCAAATGCACATGCGGCACCTGGGGCCAGGCACTGGAACTGCTCTCCTGCTTCGTACCCGATGCCGAGACCACACTGACGATTCAGGACGAGGCTCGCATAAGAGCTTACATTTGCACCCTGTTAGACCTGAGCCCGCCCCCGAACACATTGTGTCGTAGCGGGGAAGGCAAAACGGTAGATTACGGATACATGTTTAGAGACCTTCTGGTTTCGGTCTTTGACAACGTGACAACTCACCACTAGCTTTCCGCTTGCCAACTCCACAGCACAGCACACACCGGCACAGGACCTAGAGCCTCCTCCGAATGTTGGGTCGAGACACAGGTACGCTCTGACCACAGACGCACGACTCATATATTCCAGGGTGACACTGTTGTTCGACAGGAACTTGTTTATGACTGAGGGCTCGAAGGGAGTGGTGTTGTCAGTCTTGGTGTCAGTGGAAGACGTGCTGCTGCTACCGGTGACTTCGCTCTCGAATCCTTTCGGAGTGACCATGTTCATCAGCTCCTTCAGATGGTTGTCTACGGATATATGTTGTGGACAGTAGACTCCGAGGCAGAAGCAGGTCGGTCCCGGCTCCCTTTCGTGATACCTACACTTGAAGCTCTGCGACACTACGTGGTACGCGGGCTCCCCGTCATCCCCGCGGATATCAGCCACTTTGTGCAGCCACGGAGTGTTGTTGACATGACTCGTGATGTGCACCTGCTTTCGCCCTCTGAACGCGATGTTCGGCAGCACAGCCAATAGCACCTTGGAATTAACAAAGCCCACTTCGTCCACCAGAATGAGATCGGCGCTCTGCCCTCTGCTAGCCTGGGAAGACACAACACACAGAGAGATGGGAGTGGTTAGGCTACACCGTTCCTATGTCATCCAAGATAATAACACTAGTGGGTGTAAGGTTCATATTCTCAAGAAGGACAGCGGAGAGCAAGGTGCTATTAGAGCAAGTGGATAGACAGAAGAAGAGCAACAGCAAGAGGATACAGAAAGCAGCGGAGCCCGCCAGGCAGCGGACCCGGGATGAACCATTCACACATAGAGTTAATAGAGGATCCCCAATGGGTTTCCTACTGTGTTGAGAATGAATGCTCTTTCAGAGATCACATTCAGGGGTACGTGTGCAGAACACACTGCAGCAGACACGTGTGCTCAGGTTCAAGCTGCTCCTTGATACAGACTATGGTAACTCGGACCCGATGTCAGAATGGCCCATTTGAGTCTTCGTGTCCCGTTGCGTCTCTGCTCGTGTTTCACAAACCTCAGTTGGAGTTCAGAGGTCCGTACTACATACCCGATAAAGGGGATCCTGTGGAAATGGGTTATGGTGCGAAAGAATACCAACCAGGGAAGGCTATGTGCTGCTCGGAGGGGGAAGGTAAACATATAATAGTGAAAGCAAGCTTGTCTGTCATGATCGCATTGTTCTCAACAGCGCTAACCGAAGGATTCCGTAGTCAATATGATATCATCGACAAGAATCAGGGTGTGAACACCTCGTCAGGTACCCAGTCCTTGTCATGGATGGCTAAGATATTCGAGCTGGCTGAGGAAATAGAGTTTAAGACCAAGCCCGAGCTGCCTTGCTCACTAGAGATGTCCTCGGTTGTAAAGGAGGCCGTGTTGAAGAGCGCCGTGTCCATATCTACCCTGTTCGACTCGCGCAGAGACAAGCTCAAGCGTTTCATGAAGAGGCTGACGTGCAGGTACAACGACAAACACGCCAAGAGAGCTGACTTCTATACCATGGTGGTAATGTTGGCGTTATGTTTCTTCCCATATTTAAAGCATCGTGTACTGTGTGACCTATTTAACAACAGGACTCTGGTGCTTATGTGCTTTGACAAGACTCGTACCAGACACAACCAGTGGTCTACACTCTCAACTCATATCCACCTGCACGTCAACCAGCCAGAGTTTGTCACCAGGGTGCTGTCCAACATCCATCTCGACAAGGGACTATCGATTGTGGTCACCGTAACGTTGGACACGTACATGGCCGACTCTAGCTATTCTGACAGAGAGGGTTCTGTGGCTCACACACAGACTCCCCGTGACCACAGGGATCAGCTCGGACCGTGCGAGGTTACAGATGCTCCCAAGACAGCAGAGGTCTCGTCGCTACAACCAATAAAGCTTAAGCCACTCACCGGGAAAAGGAGGACGCCTTGCTCTGCGGGATACTACGACATGAACGAGGGGAGAGTGGATGGGAAGGTGATGCGGTTACAGCAGCAATAGCAGCGGCGAGGCCAGGGTCAACGTTGCACTGTGTATATGTTGTCAATGCTGTGGTGTTCACATTGGTGCGCAAGGCTTGTGTTATTCTATTTCACTGTACATTAAACAGGACTCTGGTGCTTATGTGCTTTGACAAGACTCGTACCACACACAACCAGTGGTCTACACTCTCAACTCATATGCACCTGCACGTCAACCGGCCAGACTTTGTAACCAGGGCGCTGTCCAACATCCATCTCGACAAGGGACTATCTATTGTGGTTACCGTAACCTTGGACAAGTACAAGGCCGACGCTAGCTACTCAGACAGAGAGGGTTCTGTGGCTCACACACAGACTCCCCGTGACCACAGGGATCAGCTCGGACCTTGCGAAGTTACAGATGCGCCCAAGACAGCAGAGGTCTCGTCGCTACAACCAATAAAGCTTAAGACACTCATCGGGAAAAGGAGGACGCCTTGCTCTGCGGGATACTACGAGATGCACGAGGGGAGAGTGGATGGGAAGGTGATGAGGTTACAGCAGCAATAGCAGCGGCTAGGCCAGGTCAACGTTGCACTGTGTATATGTTGTCATCGCTGTGGTGTTCACATTGGTGCGCAAGGCTTGTGTTATTCTATGTCAATGTACAATAAACTATTTCACACCCATTACACTATGTCTCCTTGGTTGTTTTAATTCATATCATAGGGTACTTGGTAAAGGAAATGAATGGAAGAGATTGATTCATGTACGGTAAATGCGCTTTATTCAGATATTGCTGCATAGATATAAACAACACAGGTTCAAGTGAGTCTGGTGTCCATGGAGTCAAAGTGGTACAGTTGATCCTTGGGGTTGTCCTTCACTCTGTGATTCACCAGACCCTTTCGTCTTCTTATTCTTCTTCGTCTTCTTGTTTTGCATGCAGACAGGCCTTTTCCACTTCATTGTAGCATTACTCTTACATTGCTGCCTAGGACGCACAGCCTTCCGGCTCTGTCTTTTTTCCATGTAATCACAGAGTAATGTTTCATGGTTGTCAGCAGAGCATTTTGCACGCTCCGAGTTGTGCTTTTCCAGTGCCTCGCGTTTCCACTGTAAGTTGACAATGCTGGTTATGGGAGCGTCACCGAACTGCACCAGTGCGTCGTATGAGTGCTCGGGGCCGGATCTGATGACTCTATCGGCGAAGTCTCTCCTGAACGCTATCCCGCAGTGCAAGCAGTTCCAAAACTCGTGAGAAGGGCATGTATGCCGAGGCCGCCGCTCCTGGACGCACGGAACACCACTCTGTTGCACCTGTGAGCTCAGGCGCTGGGGACAATCTGAAACCAACATGATCTTGGTCAAAGACGTAGATTCCTTCACAGGCCATGTCCTTTGGCGAGTCTCCCATTCGTACGTATCCATGCGTCAGCTGTCGAAGCGTACAGTAGGCAGTGATGTGGGAGAATAACCATATGAGAGAAGCTATCTTTCTGTTATAGGTGGTAGGTTGGACTGTCTTTTTCAACTGTAGCTCAACCCCCTTGTCCAAGGGCAAAGAGATCATAGAGACTCTCTTGGACGCTGTTATGTTCTTCACCAGACTCGAGGCAGTCTCTATAGGGAAGCCCGATGCTATCAAGTGCTTGAATAACACGACTCTCTCGGCCGTGCAGTTATACCTCAAGTTGTATCTGCGGACCGGGCCTATCATCGCCATGCACATGTAAGAGAGCAGCTTATCGTTGGTTCCTGTGGACGCCGTTGACCTTAGGTTCATTCTCAGCTCTTCGACTTTCAACAGAGCGCTGAGTCTGTCCCGCTCAGCTTCGGGGTACTGCCCAGCTAGGAACTGGGCTCTCTCCCGACTCCTATTCAGAGATCCATAAAATTGGTAGAGGCAACGCAGGGGATAGGAGCTCAGATATCTAGGTGCCTCTAGCTCCTCCAGTGTGTGGCTATGTGATTGGAGTTGGTGGAATATGTCTTTACCCAAAGTCTTCTGCTTGGTTATCTCATCGCGTCTCTTCAGGGACTCCAATTGCTCTAGGAACTTGAGGGGTTTCACGCTTTCACCTGTGCATCCATCGTCGTAGGCGGCATCGGTTAGGAACACGCCACCACAAGCTCTGGCTCGCACCATTTCGTCGTTGTCATCGATGCGGAGTTGACACGATTCAACCTCTTCTGCGGGGATGTCTTTCTGCCCGAACATGAACTGCTCGTGCCTGAGTGTGAAGTGGTAGCACATAATCTTCCTCCTCACTTCTTCCCAGGTATCGATCGTGATTTCAGTTTCGAATAAACACTCGGGACACTCCTTGGTGTCCATAGCCAGCTGCGGCACCATGGGGTACCGGAGCATGAGCGAAAGGAAGTCCTGCAGCGAATCCAAGGTGTTGAGGGACTCTTCGTGAGTACACGTGATGACTTCTCTGCCCAGCTTCGCGTACACACCGACCGCTTCTGACAATGTAAGCGGTTGATTTGGGTTACCGACTATGGTTTCTCCCTTCTCTACGCCTCGGCACGTGAGCCACACTGTGTATTCGTTCACCTGTTTGTTACAAGGTTCTTCTGGTGTGCATGACGATCGCTTGGGCTCCTCAAATGACTCTAGGAATTCCTCCAGTTGTGAGTCAATCTCTCCCAGTAACCTCGCTCTGCAAGCAAAGTCGTACAGTTTGATCACTGTCATTGTCATTCTCTGCCCTTCCTGATGCTCGACATCAGAGCCTCTAGCGCTCCCGGGGCTACGGCATCTGCGAGCTGTCTCTGTCCTTCCCACTCCGCTAGACACACCATGAGTCCTATCCATCTGGGGTCTCGTGAGCACGCTGGGTGGTTCACGTCGCTTCTCTTGGAAACAGAGGGCCAAAGTGTGGTTAGTTGAGCAAATGCAGATATCCCAGCGTCGCCGATAAACTTCTCTGGAAACGGGTAGTGAGCGGCGAGCCTGTCATTCCCCGCCCACGGCAAAGTGGCCTCTCTTTCTAGGTTGTGTGGTAACTCCCTGAACATGTAAGCTAGGGCGCCCGCTCTCCTCCTACGGCCCGTGGTAACGACAATGCAGCGGCTGATCTCCCGAGCTAGTTTAAGCATTTCCTCTCTCCCCTCGCTCACCACAATCGCAATCCTTGGGTTTATAGGATAGACATCAGGGGAGACTCTTTCGGCTAGGGCAAGCGTTGCCATTACCATGTTAAGAACCATAGACCCAGCTGTGTCCGACTCCCCGTGTACAAACAGGGGTCTCAGTCCGCACCCGTAAACAAGCACGGTGTATACATCGTACATCGTGGAGAAGAACTTGTGAGGTTTGTAATATTTTACAAGCCTGCCATTGTTGTCCAATTGAGCCCTGCTCCTGTAGTCCTCGTTGTGGACGGGTTCGAATAACACATGTCCTCCGTCACGAGGGAGCCTGGGGATGAACTCAATTTCGAGACATGAATTGAGTAACACGAAACATGAAACTCCCCTCTCACGCCACTCACAGTTCACCATAATGGGACCCGGGGTCCCGTTGTCTGTTTCTTCACCTTGGTTTTCTTTGTGGTCTTGGTCTCCTTTGTCTTCTTGATCGTCTACTTTGTCGTCTTGGTCATCTACTCTGTCGCCTTCATCTTCTACACTCCCCTCAGATCCGCTGTCGTCCTTATCATCATCCCCCTCGGATCCGCTTTCCTGGTCAGAGTCCCCGTCCGAGGACTCTGGGTTGCTGTCTGGTTCGCTTTCCTCCTCAGAGTTCTCATCCGAGAACTCTCCGTTGCTGTCAGAGAACTCTGGCTCGCTTTCGTCGTAGCTCACAGGTTCGCTCTCATCACAGCTCGCGACTTCACCTTCCTTATGTCTAGCAAATGACTCCTTGTAGTCGATCAGGTACCAAAACCTCTCCCTCCTAGGTATCAGTTTCCCATCAGAGCACCTCTTCCATTCTTGCAGCTGCTTGCCGTACCAAAAGCAACCCGCCGAGTCTCGAGCGGGCGCCTCAGTGAAGTCTGATCGACCAGACTCCCATCTGTACTTTAACTCGGACACTTTGGTGCAAAATGAACCCGGGTCCCTCTTTGACCAAGGCAAGAGTCTCTTCCAGGTTTCCGGGCCTCGGATTCCCTTTGGTAGACAGCGCAGCTTACAGAACTCTCTAAGTGAACGGTTGCAACGAACGTGTACCTCCGAACAGTCACTCTCCCCTCCTTTCGCGCTGTCCAGGGGTGTCTTGATGACAGCGTGCACGCCTGCTTCCCCTTGCATCGCAGAGACTTTCAATGTCCCTGGGTTTGAATGTAACACCAGGTTGCCAGAGGAGTTGACACGAATGACCCCTTTAGACTTTGCTAGCAGAACGTTCACGTCCTCCCTATTGCAGCAAGGCTCTTTGCAGGAGATGAGATACCCTGTGCTACTTGTTTTCAGAACGTCTAAACCTGGGGGTAACGTGTGAGTCCACCATTGTGTACTGGAGTTGGCCTCGGGTGTGAAGACAGTCACAGTTCGGGATCTGAACGGCCCCGTTGCACCCGCGAACCAGGCCAGTGCCCGCTGCAGGTAATTGTAGACCCCGCGTCTTAGGCATTTTATCTCGAGCTCTTCATGCACCTCTCCCGAGAGCATTCTACACGCTAGGGCAGCTACAAACTCTGAAGCTGTGCATACCTCGTTGTGGTAAATCAGACTCACGTCAACCGGACTGTCCCGCTTGGTGTCATCACTGTGGACATTGCAATCGTGACAGGGGGAGGCATACCACTCTCCGGGCTCGACTATCATGATTAGGTTCGAGATGGGCACCAGAGCGTCACGTCTGAACATATTGAGTCCTTTGTTCACCACCTTACAAATACCTCTGGTCCACACCTTTTCGGTAGGGCACGTCAGCACCCGGGAGCACAAGTCGTCGAAGCCTTTCCACGCTGCGGGGTCTCTGATTCGAGCGGTCCTGGAGTCAATCTCCATGCGCCCGAGCACTGGGAGCCCTCCTATCACCCGTGTGCCTCGACAACCATTCAGCCCCAAAGGAACACTGGCAGGAGGAGCGTCACACAGCCACTTTACAGTAGCTACGTGAGAACCCAGGCTCCCTATCGCCTTCAGGTTCTCGGAGAGAGGGTATTCGAGCTCCCAGTCCTGATCCCGCGAAGCCTCACCGGGGGCCTTTTGGAAAGTCCACTGAGTAGCTATCAGTTTCTTCCAAGACCTCTGGGTCGCCTCGTACCCCTCTAAGGGGTCCCGGCCTCCGCTGCGCATGAACATGTCGTTGATCACCGACCTCTTATTTTTACACTTGATGCGTTCACGTGAGTCTATCGGATCGGGACCTGGCCACTCGGGGTCCTCTTTCTTCAACACTTCGGTTCTGTACAGAGAGCTGCTCTCTACGACAACTGCCACAGACTCCAGCTTCTGCACCAATGGCCCCTCGTCCCTCAGGTAAAACAACGGGGACTCGGACGCGAACGCTATAGTGTAGCCGTCTACCACCGTGGTGCCAGGGTATCGGTTGACACCGCAGGACCTGCTCGCTAGACGCATGAACTTCCAATTGCCCAGACTGGT
This sequence comes from Brachymystax lenok tsinlingensis, assembly GCA_030435695.1. NCBI lineage: Eukaryota > Metazoa > Chordata > Actinopteri > Salmoniformes > Salmonidae > Brachymystax > Brachymystax lenok. The sequence continues at coordinate 185,164 of JAGFMH010000034.1, read as the reverse complement.
CCTGACCTTACTCGGGAAACGCTCTACCTTCTCAAACTCAAACACGGGGCCCAGCGTACTGGAGTAGGCTCGCAAGAGGAGCTGCTCTTCGTCTCCGCGAGGCAACAGCTCGCATCCTTCCCACAGTTCGGAGGCCTGTATGGGCGAGGGGTTGCAACACCTCGACAGCAGAGGCGCTAGCCTATGATCCTGAGCGCACAAGAAGGACCCGATGGTGTTTGTCCTCAACCTCTGCGAGTGAAACGGCTCGTCCGTGCCCCTCGTCCACACCGATGATCCTCTGTGTCTAGTGAGGGTGATCAACTTGCACACGGGGAAGCAGTTTACCCTGCAGCTTTCCGCCAAATGGCTCAGGAGAGCGTAGACCGGCGACAGTTCGCCCCTGCCGTGCAAGGTGAACTCGTAGTCGAGCATCACGTCGCCTACGGTCATGTCCGGCACGCAAGGGTGAACGGATCTGTAGAACCAGGACAGACAGGCACTCACGTCAAAGTTCCTCTTGGCACCGCGTGTGACAGAGACCCTGGCACAGTGTCCCAGTAGCATTGCCTCGTCTAAGCACGCCTCGTAAACGGAGCCGCATTCACCTGGAGCCCTGTCTGCCCTAACCATGGAGTAGTGACTGGGGTAACACTTGATTGTGAGGTTGAGATTGTATTCCGACAGGGGGTAGGAGAGCATATCTTCGTCACTCTCCTCCAAATCTGTTTCTTTCGCTATCTCGATAGAAGGGAAGAACTCTCCATCTCCTATGGTGGACTGAGCCACCGAGGAGGTCAGCTTCTGCCTTTGCAACCTAAGCCAAGATCTCTTGTACAGAGGATGTTTACATCCAGGGTCTCCAATATCAGGGTTGTCGACGGCCACATCGAACATGCACTGTTGTACCTTCTTGCGACAGGTCTTGAAGAGACGAAAGAGTTTATGTTCCTCGTAGCCTCTCGCGTTCTCGCTACATATGGCCTGCTCAATCTTAGACATCTCCACGACTATACCCCCATCGGCAAAGGAACCCGGATCGACTTTGGTCCTGTCGCTCTTGGGAGAGTAATTGAGTTGAAAGAAGCAGTCATTGGCATCGAGCAACTGAGTTTGCAATGCGCCGCTTATCCTCTCCGGTACAATGACACAGAAGTCGTCGGTGAGCAATGTAGGTTCCCCTGCCCAGCTGGGTTGGGGTACAACTCCGTTTGTGTTCGGGATCTTCAACACAGCTCTGCTGTATCCGTGCTTGGAGTTGAAGACACCGCAAGCTCTCAATATTCTCAGGTTTACCAGCCCCAGAGTCCGTATCCCGACGGTGATCCACTTGAAACTAGAATTGCAACCTCGCCCGCGTCCAAACAGGACCAAATGTCCCGTTCTCTGGCCGGTCCTCGGAACGGTGCCGATGACTGTGGATATGTTTGCTATGACTCTATCTTCATCGGCCGTGTCATCCTCGGATTCCCGATCGGAGCTACAGCACTCACTCACTTCCTCCCAGGCGTAGTCACTTTCCTCCTCGCCCGTGTCTTTGCTTTCCTCGTCGTCATCTCCCTGAATGTCCTCCCTATCGTCATCTTCGGTCTCTCCCTGGCCGGAGTCCTCGCTGTCCTCTCTTTGCTCACTTTCCTCCCCGTTGCTATCCCAGTCGCTGTCATACTTGTTATCGTCGCCAGCTAACCCGTGTCCGATTCGCAATAGCTCATCTTCCAGCTCCTCGCTCATTACCTCTTCACCACCCGACAGTTCCAAGTCCACAAGGCCGGAGTGAACTTTTGGGTTGGCCGACACGATCTTTCTGAGTTCCGATAGAATCGAAAGCGATTTCACTGTCAACCTGAAACAGCTCTTCTCCGAGGCGACAAATGATTCCTTCAGACACAGGTACGACAACAGCAGAGTCTGAGCCTCTCTCAGGCTCAGGGCGGACATGAACGAAAGCTGAACGGGGCTGCTAGCGAGCTCTGATTTGGAGACACTTAGTTGCCTGAAGACATTGAACGCGTACATGATGGCGACACAGCCAGCGAAACGTAACACCAGTGGTGCGACGATGTCCATTGTTCCAGGCAACAGGCATACCGATTGATTGAAGATGTGAGTGCTTGACCTGAACCCTCTCGGTAGGACCCTGTCATACGCTGAGCTCCTTACGACGTGTAGCGTGGGCACCTCGCTTCTGCAACGCTCTTTCCCTAGGTGCCCGTCTTCCTCACCTTGGCAAAGGCTGCAGTATATCACGACAGGAGGCACGCCCGGGATACCCCTCTCAACTCTGAACAGACAGCGATCACACGGGAACCATTCCGTTATATACCCGCTCGGAGCCGACGTGTTACTGGTCCTCAACTGAACCGTCCCTGGGTCTCCCTTTGTCATGCTAGCCATGCTCTTGGGTACGATCACCACAGCGTCTCTCAATATGTGTCTCAGCACCACAACGTCCTGGTTCTCGGCGAGAATAGAGAACCCCGAGGGGAGTCTGGTCATGTCTCTCAAAGACGCTAAGCCTTCGTGATTATAGTGGCTAAGGGAGCGTTGAGCAGTGAGAGTCTTGAGTTTAATCTCCTTGGGGATGCAGACATCTCCTAGTGTCGAGTCTGACTCTAGAGGGTCGAGGTCTCTCAGATCCAAGCACTTGCCTTGATCGGGCAGAACACATTTAAGTCTGAACTGGATACCCAACTTGCAGTCCCCTATAGCCAGAGCGCACAGGGTGCGGACTATCTCCTCTCGACAGTCTTCGTCAAAGATCAGACATATATCGGTCTTCCACGAGGCGACCAAGCTGTACAGAGATACACCGTCTGTCGTGTAGATGTAGCCCGCTCCCACCTTCAGGCCTCGAATGTCGCGCTCCTTGACAGTGTAACACGTGCGCCAGTTTGAACACAATCCTGCCACGGTACCATGTGAGTCTGAGCGTCGACAGATCACCAGGGACGGAGGCGACGGGTCACCTTCGCCTTGTAGCCTAAACGCCACGTCTGAGAACACGGATAGGGTCTCCTCAAAGACTGCAAATGCAGTCTCGCCAACGGACAGTTTCCTGGGGAGACGGAGGTCTGTGTAATTCTCGATTTGGACGACATGACCGCTGCTGTCAAACGTTGTGAACGTACCCTGGCCGGTCCGCACCCTGTACACGTTATTGGATATACTGAGGGGTGACAAACCAAGAGACCTCTTGAGTTCCCCTTCGTACAAGACCTTGCACCTCACCATGAACCTAGGTAGCCAATTAGGATCTAACTGGGCGAACACATCACTGTGGGAGCCGAATAGGCTCGATAGTTCATCGGCCGTGAGCCGAAGCTTTTGCCATCTGAGACAGGTGTAGATGTAGAAGATGTACTTATCACACATACGAAGGAGAGATGTCGCACTACACTTTCTGGGGCTCATGGTGGCAGAGATACAGTTGTATCCACCACGACCGGGTAGGCTTGTATCACTGCAATGGACAGCGGGAAGGGAACCCTTTCGCTCTGGAAGAGGGCTGACACTTTTGATCATTCTCTCCCCTTGAGAGCCACCTTGGCCAGGGTGGTTAAAGATATCTTCTCAAAGTACGACAATGTCGTCAGGGCTGAGGCGATGTCCTCTGTGAGGCCAGGCTCGGCTCAGTCGACCAGCGCGCTGGACTCTGTAAAGGGAGACACCGTGGAATCAATGGAAGAAGGATCTGTGAAATATGAATATGAGAGCGAGAAGAATCATGATGCTTTCAATGACATCAGTATGACATCGGAATATTCCTTCGACGATGTACCTAGGAACCAGCTTAGAGTTATAAGTTTTGGAAATAGCGACAGTGAAGAGAGCATGTCAATACCCTGCTCTGACCAGGGCAAGGACGACCGCGATTACTACTATTACCACCACAATGATGACGAGGACGCTCCCGGAGGCGAGCAGACACACGGTCCGTCATGGAGAGTTACAAAGTGGACCTCTGGAGAGCTAGATAGAGAAAAGACGCCCAGAGGAGGGCAGGGGGGCAGATCGACCGGGTCCAAACGTAGATGCATGCGATGCGAAGCCTATGACGCCCACTGTAAGGCCGCAGCTGAGAACTACAGACGGATCCTCGCCAGCTACACCAAGACCGTTTCTGAGCTTATGATAGGCTTCAAGAAGGTCCTAGAGAGGTACCCCGAGCTTAGAGTCTCTTCGAGCGACGATCATCTCCACTACATGGTGCAGGCTGCACTGGGGCGCAACAACCTCGTGCAGGAGATGGTTCGGCTGGCTGCAAAGAGACAGGCTCTAGATGCTGTCAAACCCGGGCCTGAGCGTGAAGATGGTAAGTGCAACAGGGACATTGTTGCCGTACACGAAGCCCTCAACACGTGCTATAGCGACAGCGAGACGCTCAGGATGATCCTCCAGCGCTACACCAATCTGTACGTTAGATACATCGAGGTGTGGAGAGAGATGTGTTCCAAGGTGTCAAGGGACATCACAGTGATGGAGTTTATCAACCTGACTCAGGACAGGCCTGGTGTGAGCCACGGGGAGCCTTGGTCTGAGGCAAAGGCCTACTTGGCTCGCATGCTACACAAGGTGGCCTCTATCACACCAAGGGTTGTGGGAGAAGCTTGCGCCCGAGCGCTGAAGAATATAGATTACAACCTCTCGTTGGCGCCTAGTGATTTTGAAAAACGTAAAGGGCTCGTTGACGCCGCGATACAGGACATCCGCAGCCGTTTAGACAGCGGTTCGGGGACGTGGAGTTGGGACTCGTGCATGAACGACCTGCACTTTGACATCCGCAGCGACCTCACGGTGCTCGAGGCCCTGGTCGGGGCTGGGGAGATCTCCGTGAAGACTCTGCTCTACGAGAGGTCTATGCTTGTCTCCCAAGTGAGAAAGATGACCAGGAACCAGGGCTCTCTCGAGCTGCAAGTTGCCCATGTTCAAACAGAGCTCAGGGACTCGGTGTCTCGGTGCCGGTACGCTGAGATGAACGCTTTGCAGTGACCTAAAAACGCCGGCTGCGAGGCAACGTTGCAGCGGCGTGTGTAGGTACTAATCTGGCACTTGTATCGCGGATAGGGCTCCTACAGCATGGATTCGGATTGTGATTACCTGCTCTACAGCAGAGGAGAAGATAACCGGGAAGAGGACGATGTCGACTACGAGTCGTGTCTACACTGTTCCCATTATTGGAGTCAAGCAGAGTCGATAAGATGTAACGGCGTACACAACAGCCCCGAAGTACCTTTCCAAGTAGCGCGGACCGGCCGCATGGTACCTTACGTGGAGGTGTTCGAAGCTACCGACCAGGCAACTCAGGCCAAATGTAAAACGTTTGAACGGTCTGAGACTCCCATACTCTATGTGTACAACGGCGCGGTTATATCCCTACGAGGTGCGATACATACACAGGACGTGTCGCCAAACGGCACATGGCTATCTGAACAGGAGAAGTGTAGCCACTCGCTATTGCGGTTGAGACAAGGGGGTCTGATCTGCACACATATGCCAGAACTAAACAGAATAGTCCTTGAACAAAAGAACGACGATGGGCTACTTTATCTAGCAAACAAGTGGCTGTTGAACAAAAGCAACATGAACGAAGGCATAGAGTTATTCGGGCCCTTTGTCTGTGACGCCATGCTGGCTCCCGTGCTTCATGACATCCTTCGTTCAGATTGGATCGAAGAGCGCAAGGAATTAGGCGAGACCAACAACGAGCTGAAGCTAGGATGGGCCCAGGAGTTTTATGATTGGAACAGTGTCCTGAAGAACAGCACCGGCTCCACGCTATTTGCTCACTATCGAAAATGTCAGATCAAACCCAACAATGCTCACAGTTACAGAACGGTAACGTTCATCTTGGACAAGATGAGATGGTGCGGCTACACTCCTTGGTCCGCTGTGCAGGCAGTGCGCTGCTCCGAAGGTCGCATTAGCGGGATCGACTGTGTCCAATGTAAGAGTCGACTCCTGGCGTCGTGCGTGTTTCTCATGGAGTGCGCCGCAGTGGAGGCGTCTCGTCAGCGCGACTGGCTGGTGCGAAACGAAGCTGTGATTCAACTGTGCTGGCTCCTGTATCACATCCACAGGCCTCAGGGGTGTGATGTCCTGCACTTGCTAGAGGCATGGACAGAGTCCACACTGATACACTCAGCAAGGTACCAGGACTACAAAGTGAAGGCAGCGTCGTCTGACCTAGAGGCTCTCGTTGTTATGTTCGCCAATGATCACCTGCCAGTCGTATCCAAAACAACCAAAGGCGAGCACCCCGAGCACAGGTACGACAACGGCGGCCCCGATCCAAACCACGAGCTGTTGCAGTTCATTATTCAAAACGGCAGGTTCTCCCCAAAGCGGGAGCGTGTCCTGTACCCGATTAGAAACGAAGACGACTTCGACATCTCGACAGCCGTGGACGTGCTAACCAAGGCCCCAGGTGATATGGAAGCCAGAGCCCAAGAGGTAGACGTGATAGCACGAGCCCTTGTGTTGTGCTTCCCTAGAGTAGCGGCTTCAGCTCTGTCCGACCTCACCTTGAGGACACCTAACACGCTCAGGTTCTCAGCTAGGATATGGCCCGTCTTTGTCAACTCCACCAGAGCGTGCTATCAGCTTTTCAAAGCGCTGGCTCTCCCCGTGTCACCCAGCCCCGTCTACACACTCGAGCTGCTAGCGAGAGGGTGGAGATGCATGAGGCCAGAAGTGTTGGAACGTTTCATACCCATGAGCACAGGGGGCCGTGTCAAGGTCAGCTACGACCATTACACAAAGCACTTTTTAGGTCCCGTAAACACTCTAGTGGGTCTCAGGCTGATAAGCGAATCAGAAAAGACCCTAACCGTCAAGCTGTTGCACAAAGGGTTGTTACCTTGCTTTGCTGCAGAGGGTGACAGTGTGCCTGACCGACTCGTGAGCTCTACCATAGCTTTAACGTTCGCAGCTTGCGGGTCACGCGTGTTTGAGTTAGCCGAGGACACTGACACCACAGGCTCCCACATCACAGTTACCACAGCCGGTTTGTTGTACTTTTCGCAGCCTGGTACGTGCTGGTGTACATTGGGACGTTGCATATGCACCCCATGTTGAAGAAGCGATTGTCCCGAACCGGCTCGGATGCCGACAAACACCTGTGTCTATCTCTGAACCTTGAGCACCTGACTGGGGGCTCGTACCATTGCAAAGTCCTTGACACTAGAGAGATTGTACAGGCTCTACGGATAGTGTTCCGTGACCTGCTCGACACGGACACCGTATTGCGCGTAGCAGAGCTATACGTTCCTGAACTGCTGGTGCAGCTGCCCTACGCCGGTAATCTTAACTTGATTCCGAACAGTGTCAAGAGCGCAATAGAGAGCCGAGACAGGTGGTTCGTGAAGGAGCACGGGGGACGGGTCGTACCTCGAACAGAATGAACCTCCCTTCGCGTACCTTGGCCCTCTGGCGCACGGCCTTCACAGTAGCATCAAGGGTAGCCTAACTAGGTGTCGCACTAGACCCATCGCCAAGTCCCTTCATGGCCCGGACAGTGAGTTTGACCCGTGGTGCAACACGCTCTGGGGTTGTACCGAGGACCAGGATAGTTTAGGACTCGATGATAGTTTACGCATGGCGATCAAAGACACCGGCGAGGAGACCTATTACAATTCAGATGAACTTGAAGAACACCATCTCTCAGCTGAGACCTGGCTTTCACCCGAACCTCACTCCCAGTCTAGTGAAGATGAGGCACCTGGGGTACCCGAACGAGAAGATGCCATCAACTATCGTCGGTTATGCAAAGGGCTACTGGTGGAGAATGTAGATAAGCTTGGGTTCCAGGAAGGACATGGATTCCTAACTCTGGCACAATTGACACCCGGATTGAACACCAGGCAGTCTGTTTCAGCTACTCTAATGAAAACACCTTGCATGGGAAACATCGCCTCCACTGTGTACATGAAGACGCAGGGCAGCGTGGACGTGAGCACATGTCTCATCACCCATGGTACACTCATAGAGGCACTGTGGGTCCTCTTCATGTACTCGACGAGTGGCTCCGTACCAACATCACCGGAGCCAGTCTCTATTGTCAATTCAGCACCCGAGGAACCATGCACTCCCGAATCTCTGGCCGTGATGGTACACCTAGCAGTGAAAAGTTTCAGCCTCGAAACTGCCACTGTCACGTCGCTTGGAGTCTGCAATGACATACAAGCAATGTACAAGGGCGAGTGCTATCAAGAGTCCCAATTCATACCCATCACGGCAATTGTAGGAGGCCTGTTTGGAGTCAATGTGGAGGTAAATGTCAACGGCTTCAACTATTATATCACTAACCGGCACTACCATGGACTATGGGCTCCCGGTTCGATCTGCTACAATAGTGGCATCTGGTACGTGATGGTCAAGGGTCTGAACGTACCCGTGTCGATACCCCATGAGCCGCATAGACCTGACTGTTATCACAAGGGCACACTAGGAGCCTACTGCAGGCTGAACGATCTTCAGGTTGTAAGAGTGCCTTCGGATAACTACTGCGGATTCCACACCGTAGCTGCACTACTTGGTTTAATCAGAGCAAATGGCATGTGTGACCGTGATGTTCGCAAACTGATGGTCAGTAAAACCGCAGAATATATGATAAGGAATAAGGATGACACGGGTATAGGAGTGTACCTAAAATGTAATAACTGTACCAGTGACCAGGGTCTGACTGATGTTCTCATGCAGCCAGATAGGTGGTTGAGCATCGATGAAGTTACCTTCATGCTCATTGCACAGGGAAGGATCCCGGCCGTGATCACAGAACACTCCTACCCCATCTATAAGCTAGAGTGTGCTCATTTCCTAATCAAAGCACATCATTATGAACCTGTGGTGCATGTGTAAGCATCACATCTATATTATGGATAGAGGCTGTATATGACGATGTGTTGCTACCTGTTATGTTTGAATGGTATGAGACCAATGTGAAATAAACAACCCCTGAGACACACGCTACTATGTTCATTTCATTTTTAATGCACACATCATAAACAAGGGACTGCAATGGATGTATCATAACGTACAGTGAGGTTGAAATAAACCCCAGGAAACACATATTGAAACACATCTTGAAACACAGGTATACCACATGGCATGGAGCTACTCTCTATACAGTCAGGTTGAAATAAACCCCAGGAAACACATATTGAAACACATCTTGAAACACAGGTATACCACATGGCATGGAGCTACTCTCTATACAGTCAGGTTGAAATAAACCCCAGGAAACACATATTGAAACACATCTTGAAACACAGGTATACCACATGGCATGAAGCTATAGTCAGGTTGAAATAAACCCCAGGAAACACATATTGAAACACATCTTGAAACACAGGTATACCACATGGCATGAAGCTACTCTCTATACAGTCAGGTTGAAATAAACCCCAGGAAACACATATTGAAACACATCTTGAAACACAGGTATACCACATGGCATGGAGCTACTCTCTATAATCTCAGTATACATTGTAATACATGCTGTGCTCCGATAACACTAGTCTAGGAGTGCCTCCCTGGGTGCCGTGAAGCTCTTGTTTGCCTTTAGGAGGTACACTCCTAGCGACCGCAGCCACAGCCGCAGCTGCAGCAGCAGTGGGGAAGGGTCCAGCAGTAAGTAAGGGTTCAGCGGTAGGTAAGGGTCCATTTGAGACTGTGGCTAATGTAGAAGCTTGGTTCAGGTTACCTACATAAGCTGCGTGTAACATTTTCTTTGGCTGTAGAGCTTTAGCTCTGCGACCACATGCCAAGTGACTGTTACCCTTATACACATGTGACACCTCAGCCAGTGCTGGGACTGTTTCGAGGACGGGCTCGACTATAGTAGCTTTGTTCCATTTGAAACACTGGTTGTGGAACTGTATGTAGAACGGTCCGTATGGTTGAACGTTCGAGCCCACAGTGGGCAGTTCCATTTCCTCGTAGGTGTCAGAGCCTAGTATAGTCTCCCAAGTACTGGCTACTGACATGGGTTCCCTTGTGAATGCGCACATGTTGTACACAGTATAGAGTACATTGGCATTATCAGGGTTACTCTGGCTCTGGACCTGATTAGGAAGGGGTAGTCTTTGTCCCCTTTGCCTGCCTACGGTATGATAGAAACTTGCGTAGCTTTCCACCAAGATCTGTTTCACACTGCCTGGCAGAAGGTGAAGTAATCCCAGCTGTTCCATTGTCCTGTGAATGGTAGCTAACCCTGCCGTCTCTCCCCCCATTGGATCCTGATCTTGCCACTCGTATATAGTGTCAGCAATGCACCCGATGAAGTCCACTCTGAATCCAGTGCTCCAACGCCATATCCTCGCAGGTTGTATACACTTCATAGTGAAGCCCAGAATCCGGAGAGATAGGATCTGTACTCTTAACAGGCATTGTAGTACATGGTACGCCAGGATGAAGTTTTCGGTCTCGGAGATATTGTGCATTCCGTACGCACAGCCTAGGTTCCACTCTCCTATTGTCTCGCCGACGAACACCCCTACCCCTGACTGGTTGATAAAAGGGACCGTCATCAGATGCAAGGCGAATGTCCTGGCCACAAAGGGGTGCACCTGGAGTGAGGTGTGCATATCCAGAATATCTTGTAGAAGGTCACCCTCAGCAAACACCTTGTGTACCAACAGACCTCTCACGTTTTGGATGGTGCAGACCGCTCCCAGGTACAAGGTGTGTGCCGCTTTAACCGCTAGGAGTTTAGGTACATCGTCCCTAACCAGGATCGGGTAGTCGCTGATTATCAGCTCAACATGTTTAAATCCCTTCTTGGGAGGAGTCGCTAAATTCACCATTTGGTATGTTTGCATTTGCGTCTCGCAGCTAAGTCTACTACAGGGAATCCGATTGAGGTAAGACATCTTGATAGGGTAGCTCAGGTTGCTATAGAACGGGGACCTAGATTCAACACCCATCTTCCAGTTCATCTTGTGACACTGGGCATCACGGCGTAACAGCCCTACCACCTGGGGCAGATTGTTAGGTGGCACCCAACCTTTGCACTGTGGTGGATGTGCCAGACCTGCACAAGGATTAGCTATAGGGCCGAGATGGTTTGCGGCCTCCATAAGTGTTTTATCCTTCAACCTTGATTGGATCATACCGGTTACATACACCATCTCCTGGTATGGTTTAATTCCCAGGTGCACCAGGGTGGCTTTGTTAAACCCTACCGATCTCCAACGTGAGTTATATTTCATAAACTCATCTTTTTGGTCACCTATCATGTGGAAAACTTTGTCAATGGCCGGAACCTCATTATCTTGATCGGGTAGCCCCCTTTCATCATTCACTTGCAAAACATTTCCCACCACCATAGGCTTCTTTAGGGGACACGGACCAGGTTTGTCATAGTATACACGCTGCCCCCCTTGATGGTTCATCTGCTGTTTCATCTGGGTTACCCCCACAGGGTTTTGGTATACATCTACCATATCATGAGCACGTCCTTGAGACACAAGGTCGACTTGCTCATCAAGTTGACTCGGCGGTTGTCGCTCTTGATGCTGTGACAGATCCAGTCCACTGAGATTGTCTACGCTCTCAGTCCCTAAGCCCTCATGTATAATCCTCTGGAGTGTCTGAGGCTCTGCTGTATAATTCTCCTTGAAACAGTCAAACAGAGAGGAAACCAAGTGCAATGAATTGCAACTGTAATAAGGCTGGCTGCTGGTGTAGAGGCCGTTCCTGTTGCTGTAACGGGACCCCGTTTCAGACTGTACCATGGAACCGATGAACTGCTCAGAAGATAGGTTATGAGGCTGTTCCAGAAGAAATATACCGATGTCATGACTTGTCCCGGGTGTTCTAGATGTTCCTAGTTGGATCAGTTGTTCCAATGAGCCATTGAAGCTTATAGTGTCTGCAGTCAAGTGTAGGTCAGTCGAGATGTCTGGAAGAGGATCATTCTCTATAGCACAATCGACCTGGCTCACATTGTGGTGGTCATCAACGTATATGGCTGTGTTTGTTTCAGCAGAGGTTGGAAGGGAGGAGGAACTAGCCACTTCCCTGACAATCGTTCTGCTTAGCTTTTCCATGTGTTTCAAACCATTGTCAGAGGCATCAATGTGAGGCATCTTTTGTGCAACCTCAGATGTTACCCTGTTGTTAGAGCGCTTGTTCTTGTGTCCGCGTCCTGCATCATTGTAAGAGGTCGTGTAGGAGCTGAATGCCGAGCCATTACACGACAAAGGGTTCCACTCCCGTGTCGGTGTGTGAGCTGTCAATGCACTTACCAATCCCCGGTAGGTCTGTGGTTTAGGTGTAGTGAAGGACATGTTTAACCTCCGGATAAAGGCAGCTTCCGTATCCCTCAGTATTTCTATAACGCTGACATGCAGGGGTTCTCGGAAGCCTAGAGCTAGCAGCCTACCCTTCAGATCTTCGGGAGATCTTGACTTCTCACCCAACCACACATGGGGACCATCGACCTTGCTCATATCCCTCAATCCAGCTTCATTTGGTTCCAGTTTAGACCATGTGTGGTCATTCACCAGACCGGTCCTGCAGAAATTGCAAATGTTCACAATGGACACGGTCTGGTCTCGCCAGCCTTGGCTCTGATCTGTAGCCGAGCCCTGGTGCCGATTCGCGAGCACTGTGTCTCTAGCGTTTGAGAACGACCCTCCCGCTTCCCAGTAGTTCTTCAGCTCCTGCTGTTTGCCCAGTACAACGTCGTCACCGCTGACGTCTGCGTACAACATAGCCAATGCCAAGCAAGCACATGCCATGCGGAAAGCGTCCTCGTCCTTGGCACTGTTGGAAGACCTATACACCCTGGGCAAGGAGACGCATGACAACAAGGATAGCACGTCTCCAGTGTCCGTGTGGACAAGGAACGCTGTAGCCAGTTTCGGTTCTCGACACTTGGGCCCGGTATAGAGTTGTCTAGGAGGTCTCTTGTCTAGCAGACACATGTCTCGAAGAGAGCCCATTACGCCTAGGAAGACCTTGCGGATGTTAAACACAAGCCGCTCATCTAGAGGTTTGCCTCTCACGCTTGCCATCCAAGAGCTCAAGCTCTGCCATTGGGAATGGAGAGTTGTCACAACATGCATCATCACTGCCTTGGCGTGTCCCACATCTTCCAAGATTAGACAATCAAGCCTGGGTTCCAGTAGGCTGCTGCATTGCTTAGGTTCAGAATCAACGCTTGCGAGGCCAGAGTCATTAAGCACAGATTGCCTCGCGTTGCACGCCCTTACAGTCGAATGTAGAATGTCTTCAATGTGCAACCTGGGGATCAGAAGACTCAAAGAGTACGTAGCCACCTGTCCCTCAGTCAGTGTATTCGTTCTGGGTGACAGATCTAAAGTTTCAGATAGGGTGACCGGGTCCCTCTGCAGTATCTCGTGACATAGGCAGTGCTTCGCCAGGAACGTGTACAGAGGTTCAGGTTTTCTGATTGCAAACTTGTCACTCCTTGGGTTCCATGTTTCCCTCTCTGTGTGCAACTCGAGATAGGAAGGGATAGATAAGTTCAATTCTCTGGTACTTCGTCTGTCTTGAAATCTCCACCATAGCTTTAAAAACCTTAAAGCATCGGCATCGTGTCTGATGTATTCAGTCCTGTCTTCTTTGAGGTGATCAAACACATAGCTAGCGATACTGCGTCTAGCATTTACCGTGTTGTGAAATAGGTAGCGTTTGTTCTGCACCAGGTCCAGAAACAACAGCACAAAGTAAGGTGTGTGCATAAGAGCCAGGTGCTGCAAGCGACGATGTGTCAATCCCCCCTCAGGAACCGTGCCCCGGGTATCATTTGCATTGACTAGGTTATACTTTAACCTGGCCGTGTCTACAGTCACCATTGTGAACTTGCACAGTAAGCAACGATCCGCTACTCCGATAGAGAAGAACATACTTAGCCCCACAGGGCCCGGTATGTTATCGGGATGGTAGTAGAAGTCATGATGTTGCCTTGATATGGCTAGGGAGCTTGAAGCCTTCTGAGTACCCCGGTAGTGGTACAAGTAGCCGATAGCCTCCTCCGCGGATTGGAATGGTTCACAGTGGTCGAGTGCTCCCTGGTAAAGGGCCGCTGCTATGGTTTTCCACTTCAGCACGTCATCCTGGCAGTCCATTGTGGATACTACAAACAATATCAGATAGGGATTACCGGTTTAAAAGCAATCATAGACCTTGTTGTTAGAACACCAAATGCATAGGACTCTGAGATGTCCTACACTGTCTGCAAATATGTAAATAGCATATAAAATGGCATGCCTCCTGTGTGTGTGTGTGTGTGTGTGTGTGTGTGTGTGTGTGTGTGTGTGTGTGTGTGTGTGTGTGTGTGTGTGTGTGTGTGTGTGTGTGTGTGTGTGTGTGTGTGTGTGTGTGTGTGTGTGTGTGTGTGTGTGTGTGTGTGTGTGTGTGTGTGTGTGTGCACATGTATGTCATGGGCATGTTCACAGCTTAAACATGTGCAGTGAGTTGTCATTGTCCATCACTGTGTGGGATAACATCATTTTGTATTTCATCTCCCCAGCATGATAGTACAGGGTATGCTGCACCGCAATTGCTAAGCAACTAGTTCCATCCTTTGCCAGTGCCCACTCTATCAGGGAGCTCTTAACCTCAGATGTGATTGACGGGCTCAACCCGTACCTAACCCCGCAGCTAAATGGTGTGGGTTGACAGTATCCTAAAGTAGGTAACTCGTACCACACAGCAAACGCTGAGCTGTTTTCACATGGGGAGCCTATTCTACTTCTACCTTCACACACCACGCCGATTGTGTTTGTTGCCAACTTAACATCGCCCATGAAGTAGGTGTGTATGAAAAACGATTTAGTGGTACTTGGAGGTTGTGGTAGAACCCCTGGGAACGTTTCCATATCCATCAGTATGTACCTTACACCGTACGCTTCGCGTTTGCAGTCTATCATTTGCACCTCTTTCGGTAGTTCGTTGGAGAGGCCGAATATCCAGGTGAGAACCTTACACTCGATATCCTGGACTGTGGCGTTGTGGTTCGACCACACTACGGCTTGCAGTCCTCTCACTCTGGGTATGGCCGCGATGCAAGCGCTTTTAGTGTGGAACCCCTTCCAACGTAGATCAATGACGCACACTCGTTCTGTCCTCATAGCCACCTCGTGGTGCTCGCATGCGACAGCGGTCATCGTTGCACAGCCCTCAATGATCCCCAGGGCTCTAGCCTCTCCAAACATTCTGTTCCCGTACTCGGGTACGGAGATGGCAAGGTTGCGGCTGATCACGTAAAGGGCGCTAAAGTTGTCACGCCCTGGGAACATCTCTATGGTAATGGAACTGGGTAGTCCTTCCCGGCCTGTGAACTGCTTGGATTGACTGCCAAAGTTGAACTGGTCCACCACAGTCAAGGGTCTCGCCACTGTGCATCCAAAGTGAAGAGGGTGAGTCCTGTACACGTATAGACCCGAAGGGAGACTTTGAGACTTCCTCAGCTGATACACAATCACTGCGTCGCAGCACTTCGGGTACTTGCGGCTTCGATTTTGCATCAGCCACCTGTACGCCGTCACCACGTTGTCGATTTCGTACGCCCAGAGGGTTCTGGTGGTGTACCCGCCTCCCCCTTTCTTCCCTCCTCCCCTTGGTCTTTTACTGATGGCTTTGTCAGGGCCATTGTGTACAAAAGGAGAGATGGTACGTCCTTCCGATATGTCCTTCCTCTGGTCCACAGACATATAAGTGGAGGATTCACAAGGGCACTGACTCTCCCTTGGTGCGTACCGAAGCAACAGCTCCGCTGTGTGTTTAAAGTTGTACTTGTGGGCTTGGCAAGGCTTAACCATCTCTTCTGTCAGATCACTCAACCTGAAACCTTCCGCTCCGGGTACATATATCATGTCACCTATCACAGGGACAGGATCCAGCGATAGCGCCTTGTCCAGCGGACAACACAGACCTTCCGGATCCATCGAAGACAACCCGTCCTTCACCGGCGATGTTCCTGAGGGCCTGCTGAGAGATTGCGGAAAGAGGCGCACAGAGACACTAGTGAGCTCAGTACGAAAAGCAACAAACCTATACAGGAGAGTATCCACAGTAAAATATAGAAACATTGGGAAGGTCAATAACAAGCATCTCAAGGCGTCCAGAGCCAAGTGTCTTGTTTGCCTAGTCTCCTTGGTTAAAAGCAGTAAAGACAGGCAAAGAGCGGGCATTAAACTCCGCTGTCAGTGTAACGTTAGGGTATGCACGACCTGCTTCAGAAAGAACCCGGTGTGGTATTTGACCGATCCTCACTTCACAAAGTGTCCAACCATATCAGGCTTCATCTGCCCAATCTGCGCCTGCTTTCAAGGCGCGAAGGAGAAAGTGTGCTGCGTTTGGATGTGCCCCGGCTGCTCCTCTGACTGTAAGAAACAGGGCACCTCCTGTTCAAACTGTTCCCGGAGTTTGGATAGCAGCCCTGGACGTGAGACCCGTACACTATGGTGCAGCTCCACTCTTCTGTCCGAGGAAACTGACAGCCACACCATCGGCGCAGAGGACGAAGATAAGATTGCAGATTATAGAGACCTGATCAGATTGCGCGTGTTCGACAAGGTATCTCAGAGTAGACACTTGTCGGCGTCGGATGTCAGAACCTTATTCCACGAGTGCTTCGCGCCTCAACTGTGCACCTGCAAGTCGGACAGTGATCGGAACCCCATGTGTGGCAGCTGCACTCCCGTGCTTACCGTGATGCAACTACTTGCCAAGAACCCAAGTCCTCTTGTAGCCTCCCTAGCGGAGCGTGCTATACCAGGCAGGTCGCTGGCTCGGAACGTGTACGACAGAGCCCTCTTGTTGAGCATGCTAAATGAGCATGCACTGCCTTTGTGTGCAAACGGACCCTCATGTAAGGGTATGCTGGTGAACGTGCCAAACAACCCCAAGCCGCTAACCTCACTGATTTCACCCGAGTCTTATAGTCGCTTTCTGTTGAGCAGAGCAAAACCCGGAGAGCCTGAGCCAATAAACCCTTGTTGCTGTATCCTCTGTCTCCTGTTCAACCAGTCCGCTGCCGTGGCACAGATGATCAGTCCCGGAGGGCTACACCTAGAGCCTCAGCCCAGCTGTCCCGTTTATTATTTCAATGTTAAACTGTGTCCTGATGTCGGTTTGCCAGAGGTGTGCATAGATGCCTATCCAGGTTACCTTGTCAACTTTCAAGGCTCGGTGGGTAGCTACAAGCCCGCCTTCTACTACAATTGGAGAGACATGCTTAAGTTGTTACACAGAGACAGGACTGGGGACATCACCTTCTTACCTATAAATTGACACAAGCCACGGCTCTACGGTCCTAGGGTGTACCTGTCACGGATCTCGGATCTCTGTAGGAGAACACAGTGTAGACTGGGTGTTGCTCCGATTACACTTAAGATCAAGCCAGCTACCCAAATTACCCATCGCAGTGTCATCCAACCGCTGCTGTTATATAGAACTGGGACCTTTCCATCACCCTATTACTCATTCTGGCAGCACTACCGCTGTTGTCCAAGGTGGGCTCAGTCATCCAGATTTAAAGCATGTATCAGACCACTGTATAGGCTGCAGCGGGAAACACATTATTAACCTTACACCACATATACCAATGTCCAACACTCGTCCACCCACATTCGGTCTATTAACAAGAGTACTTGGTAGAGATTATTAACATAAGCAGAGGTCTAGCAGAGCCAAAGTGCCGGTGTATATTTCAACAAGCTGTTCCTGTGTCACATATCGAATAGCCCATACCATGAATGTCCTTGTACAAAAAAGGCGCAGCTACATAGAGGCTGCCACTGGCAAGATGAAGATGTTGGACCATATTGCAGATGTTCTCTTTGCAAAAAGGATACTGAACATTGAAGAGGTGGACAGTATCCAGTCTATAGAGGTCACTCAGGACAAGGCCCGGCTCCTGATTGACACTGCCAGAAGAAAGGGAGATACTGCTAGTAATACCTTGATGGCAACATGGGACAACTACCCTGGAGCATCCTCAGTAGGTGTTGGTAATGTTATGTCACCTAAGGAAATAGTCTCCATTTTGACCAATATAACCCGTGATGATATGGAGAAGATGAAACTTGTAATGAGCGAGACAGAGATCACTCACCGACACCGCATCAGTGCTGTGGACCTGCAATATGTGACAGATAGAGCCGGGTTAGCAGAAGTTATGGCATTGCATTACGGAGCTGCAGCGCGGGCCGGGTTGAACACCCTGCTCAAGAAAATCGGTCGCAATGACCTGGTGAAGAGTGTCAAAAGCCAGTGACTGTATTCAAACCTCAAGTCAGCTACAACCTGTGGCCTTCGCTACAAGTGGCAAGGTTATCAAGAAACATCAAGGTGCTGTGACAGAGAAGGTGTTGAATATACTTCGCGACCTTGACAGAGGACAGTGAAAGGATTCATATGGACATTGCAACTACCAAGCAGCAGGGCTGAGCTAATCAGAACCGCGACTGACCTTGCAAAGGTGCTGAAGGGACACGTTCACCATGACATGGCCAGTTACCTGAATATCATTTACAAAACACTGAGGGGAATGGACCAAAACAGCCTGGCAGACGAGTTGAAAAAGTACATAGCTTGCCTCAGTCCCTAGTATATTGTAGACTGTTTTCAATGATAAACTGTTTTACTACACCGAACAGTAGAAGTTATATAAATGGCCAATGCAACATGTCTCTGGTACATTATAGCTTGCTGATATTTACCACTGCTTGTATTTGTGATATAGTGCTCGGGTAAGGCAGAGTGACAAGAATCAGGTTCAATATTTACACAGACACAGGCTACCTAGAGGACAACGTGGATTCTAATGAAATGCAGCCTTCTGTAATTACACCTTGTACCAGTAACAAAATGCAACTCTTATATCTGCCAATAATACATTGTTTCCGGATCCTTCCAGTTACTCAATTGTCAACAATAAACTGTAGTAAGACAGACTAACAACACTGTATACTGTCCATGGTTATTTTATTTACACATGCACACAGACACATAGACACATGCAACAGATCTATCTAGAGTACAACTTGGATTCTAATGAAATGCCAATAATACATTATGTTCTTCCTTGTTCTTACTCAGTATCATAGATTATGGTCAGGGTCATTATTATCACTTACCATCATTGAAATGTGTAACCGGTAGACATAGTGCACGTCGCCTTTCTGTTCACGCGAAGCAGCGGTGGACATGCCTTATATAGGCTCACAGAATGAACAGTGGTTCAATGTGTCTGTGCCCCCTACAGAGGACCTCACTATTCCCATTTCATGAGCCAGCCCTGGGTCGATATATTCAGAGGCCTAAACATAACAGAGGATCTGTGCTGTTGTCCAAGGTAGGCTCAGTCATCCAGATTTAAAGCATGTATCAGACCACTGTATAGGCTGCAGCGGAAAACACATTATTAACCTTACACCACATATACCAATGTCCAACACTCATCCACCCACATTCGGTCTATTAACAAGAGTACTTGGTAGAGATTATTAACATAAGCAGAGGTCTAGCAGAGCCAAAGTGCCGGTGTATATTTCAACAAGCTGTTCCTGTGTCACATACCGAATAGCCCATACCATGAATGTCCTTGTACAAAAAAGGCTCAGCTACATAGAGGCTGCCACTGGCAAGATGAAGATGTTGGACCATATTGCAGATGTTCTCTTTGCAAAAAGGATACTGACCATTGAAGAGGTGGACAGTATCCAGTCTATAGAGGTCACTCAGGACAAGGCCCGGCTCCTGATTGACACTGCCAGAAGAAAGGGAGATACTGCTAGTAATACCTTGATGGCAACATGGGACAACTACCCTGGAGCATCCTCAGTAGGTGTTGGTAATGTTATGTCACCTAAGGAAATAGTCTCCATTTTGGCCAATATAACCCGTGATGATATGGAGAAGATGAAATTTGTAATGAGCGAGATAGAGATCACTCACCGACACCGCATCAGTGCTGTGGACCTGCAATATGTGACAGATAGAGCCGGGTTAGCAGAAGTTATGGCATTGCATTACGGAGCTGCAGCGCGGGCCGGGTTGAACACCCTGCTCAAGAAAATCGGTCGCAATGACCTGGTGAAGAGCGTCAAAAGCAGTGACTGTACTCAAACCTCAAGTCAGCTACAACCTGTGGCCTTCGCTACAAGTGGCAAGGTTATCAAGAAACATCAAGGTGCTGTGACAGAGAAGGTGTTGAATATACTTTGCGACCTTGACCGAGGACAGTTGAAAAGATTCATATGGACATTGCAGCTACCAAGCAGCAGGGCTGAGCTAATCAGAAACGCGACTGACCTTGCAAAAGTGCTGAAGGAACACGTTCACCATGACATGGCCAGTTACCTGGATATCATTTACAAAACACTGAGGGGAATGGACCAAAACAGCCTGGCAGACGAGTTGAAAAAGTACATAGCTGGCCTCAGTCCCTAGTATATTGTAGACTGTTTTCAATGATAAACTGTTTTACTACACCGAACAGTAGAAGTTATATAAATGGCCAATGCAACATGTCGCTGTTACTTTACAGCTTGCTGATATTTACCACTGCTTGGTTATGTGATATAGTGCTCGGGTAAGGCAGAGTGACAAGAATCAGGTTCAATATTTACACAGACACAGGCTACCTAGAGGACAACGTGGATTCTAATGAAATGCAGCCTTCTGTAATTACACCTTGTACCAGTAACAAAATGCAACTCTTATATCTGCCAATAATAAATTGTTTTCCGGATCCTTCCAGTTACTCAATTGTCAACAATAAACTGTAGTAAGACAGACTAACAACACTGTATACTGTCCATGGTTATTTTTTTACACATGCACACAGACACATAGACACATGCAACAGATCTATCTAGAGTACAACTTGGATTCTAATGAAATGCCAATAATACATTATGTTCTTCCTTGTTCTTACTCAGTATCATAGATTATGGTTAGGGTCATTATTATCACTTACCATCATTGAAATGTGTAACCGGTAGACATAGTGCACGTCGCCTTTCTGTTCACGCGAAGCAGTGGTGGACATGCCTTATATAGGCTCACAGAATGAACAGTGGTTCAATGTGTCTGTGCCCCCTACAGATGACCTCACTATTTCCTCATTCAGAGGCTTAAACATAACAAGGGATCTGTTTCGTGTTTCAATGATCGATCACCATGGGGGCCTTGCTGGAGCTGTAAACCATTCCCACTGTGACAGTTGTTGGGGATAATTTGATGACACTCATTACCTGTTCTCATTTTTGAACAGAATGCATAGCACAAATTAAATTGACTCCTAGAAGACATGACGTCACCTAGTATAAATGCCACTTTTGTGAAAACGTTATGCCAAAGATTGCATTAGCTAATGTACAAAGTGGATTCTAATGAAATGCAGCCTTCTGTAATTACACCTTGTACCAGTAACAAAATGCAACTCTTATATCTGCCAATAGTAAATTGTTTTCCGGATCCTTCCAGTTACTCAATTGTCAATGATAAACTGTAGTAAGACAGACTAACAACACTGTATACTGTCCATGGTTATTGTTTTACACATGCACACATGACTCCTAGAAGACATGACGTCACCTAGTATACATGCCACTTTTGTGAAAAACATTATGCCAAAGATTGCATTAACTAATGTACTAAGTTACACACTGCCTAAAGCCCATAATTACATTTGAACATATTAAAAGCAGGAACATGATAATGTTATTGGATCAGTAACCTCCTTTTGACATACTAAGTAAGATGAACTAGGGATAGCATGACATCAGGATGACCGGCACAGGAACAGATGTACACAATAAACGTATAAGTTTTTGTATTACATTAAGGGCCTTGCCACTACTCTAATCTAAACTTGGAACAGAGGTGGACATTACTAGGCGTAAACAAGCAAGAGCTTGGATTGGAGGAGAATTGTGACAAGGAGAAATCCTATTGATATATGGGAATGTACCCATACACAAACAGCCCCTTGATGGGTAGAGTCAGTCAGTTCATGAGGCGGCTCAAGACTTTGTTACATGTTTTAAAGTATTTTGGAATTCAAAAGTTCTTGTAAGAGTTTCATATTTTTGAGGAACCATTTGCCAAGACAAACGTTATGCCAAAGATTGCATTAGCTAATGTACAAAGTGGATTCTAATGAAATGCAGCCTTCTGTAATTACACCTTGTACCAGTAACAAAATGCAACTCTTATATCTGCCAATAGTAAATTGTTTTCCGGATCCTTCCAGTTACTCAATTGTCAATGATAAACTGTAGTAAGACAGACTAACAACACTGTATACTGTCCATGGTTATTGTTTTACACATGCACACATGACTCCTAGAAGACATGACGTCACCTAGTATACATGCCACTTTTGTGAAAAACATTATGCCAAAGATTGCATTAACTAATGTACTAAGTTACACACTGCCTAAAGCCCATAATTACATTTGAACATATTAAAAGCAGGAACATGATAATGTTATTGGATCAGTAACCTCCTTTTGACATACTAAGTAATATGAACTAGGGATAGCATGACATCAGGATGACCGGCACAGGAACAGATGTACACAATAAACGTATAAGTTTTTGTATTACATTAAGGGCCTTGCCACTACTCTAATCTAAACTTGGAACAGAGGTGGACATTACTAGGCGTAAACAAGCAAGGGCTTGGATTGGAGGAGAATTGTGACAAGGAGAAATCCTATTGATATATGGGAATGTACCCATACATAAACAGCCCCTTGATGGGTAGAGTCAGTCAGTTCATGAGGCGGCTCAAGACTTTGTTACATGTTTTAAAGTATTTTGGAATTCACAAGTTCTTGTAAGAGTTTCATATTTTTGAGGAACCATTTGCCAAGACAACCAGCACAGGCTTTGTTACTTTGTATGAAAGTCTTTTTGACTTCACAAGTTCTTGTAGGAGTTGTATATTTATGAGGAACCATTTACCACAACACAGTCTGAGTGGTTTGAAATACAAGCTTTTGGAAAACACCTGCAGGCCTTGGAGTGTCCGAGCCCCATATATAAGAGGTTGTAGGATCTACCTGCTTTAGATGTTTGAGCCCCATGGATAACATTAGGCGTGGGAGTCATCTGTACTTGGAAAGTGTGAGTTGTCATTGACATATCAGCGTGTGGAAGACCCAGCTGCGACCGGAGGTGGCAGCTCGTTTTGGATTGTATGATCAACGTTAGATGAACAGTGGTTGGACGTCTCAGGAGTTATTGTTGAATTCGAGGATTTGTGCATAACATCCGAATGGACAAGACAGCAGCGGTCGGATGTATCGGAAGCCTGTAGAAACAGCAGTGGTTGGATACACAACCCACAGTGAGACTTTGAAACTAGGTCACCTCAGGCTGACACCTAAGCAGTGAGACAAAAAAGATACATCTGGTCTACCTGATGACACATTGTGGGGATTACTTCAAAGGCCCTTGAAGCTTTAGGAGGAGCTTCAGTCACATATATATGAGTAGTTACACAGACAGTGGAAATATCAGTGTATATTTGCAGCTGAACCGTGAAGACGGTCCAGTGCTAGTGTGAAGCCCTTTACAAAATAACAAAAGGTAGAAACAAAAGACAAGACAGAATGTCACATGACGTTTATTCACCATACAACAACAGAGGCAAATGGTACTACCAGCATCACAATATGGACCTAAGAGTTGAGGAATATACACAGTTGAGAGAATCTACACCCTCTCCCTTGCGCAACATACTACAGAGACGGTGGCATGAAAGAGCCTCTAATGTCAAGCTGTATAACACAGAAGACCATAGCACATATCAACATGACCGTCAGGTTCCACACACTGTACCTGTGTACTCTAGACAACCCGAACCCTTTCACTTAGGATGTGGGTCTGACAAAAACAGGTTACAACAAGTTAGTCATGACATAGGACTGTCACGGACGACCGACGGTTACAATGGACCGCCACCACGGTACAACAAACAGCCACAAAACCTTTGTCATGCTCCTACCACAGCAAGGGTGAAACGCCGTATACCTCCGGAATGGATACTGCAACCGTGTAAAGGGCAACCTGTCATAAAACAACGCAAGACCCGTGAGAGACACGGACATCATGACAATGCCAGCAGCCGGCCCCAGCCCACCAGGGGCAACAGCAGGGCCCATCCTCCCAGGGACCACAGCCGAGCTCACACCACCAGCGGAAGCAGAGACATGACCCATAGTTCTGTCAACAGTAGGCAAAGCAAAGAACCCAATACAGGCCTAGAAGCTCTAAGGTTGTGGTCCGAATTCTCCTGTAGCAGAGGCCGCAATGGTGGTCTTGGTAGCAGCGGCACATCAGCAAAGGTTGGCAGATGTGAAAACAGGTTTGCTTCACAAAGCCACATGGTGTCTAGATCACATAGACCGTCCACTGGTACACATCAGAACCCTGTGACTGTGGACAATATTACGAAGAGGTCGGTTGACATGTCCTACAATCAGCCTGGTTCTCAGTCGTGCCTTAACAGTGGTTCCGGAAAGAGGGCCTGGAAGGTCTGTAGGAGACCGAACAACAGTGATGACGTAGATAATGATACTACTGAGGAGGCTAGCCTACCTAGAGAACAAGATTCAGATGATAGCGGAGATGAAAGCGACTGCTCTAGTAGCTCCAGCAACAACAGTTCCTCCCGTGACTCTGTTCACGCTGGAGATGATGACAATGATGACTGTCACAGTTCTGTACCCAAACATGTTGCGGAAAGGGTATCCTCTCAGGCTAGCCTACCTAGAGAACCAGGTTCTGATGATAGCGGAGATGAAAGCGACGGCTCTAGTAGCTCCAGCAACAACAGTTCCTCCCGTGACTCTGTTCACACTGGAGATGATGACTGTCACAGTTCTGTACCCAAACATGGCGCAGAAAGGGTATCCTCTCCAGTCACCCATAGTGTACCTATCAAACAAAGAAGTGCAAGAGTGGCTGGGGTCCAACAAGACCCTGATACTGAACCATGTGTAGCTGCTGAGCCAGAGTATCAGTATACAGAGGACGCCGCCTGTTCTGGGACGGTATGCACTGTGCCTAATTGCCCCACCGCAGATGACACAGAGCCTGAGTCTGCCCCAGCCGGGGCTACCTCTGCCGAGACCCCGGAGCCGGACTGTGATGAGACTCAGGCCACTGAGGTAGTGTCCGCTGCGACTCAGACCCCAGAAACCGCTGAGATGCAGACCCTGGAGCCAGACGCTGGTGAGATTCGGGCCACTGAGGAAGTGTCCGCTGCGACTCAGACCCCAGAATCTGCTGAGACGCGGACCGAGGAGCCAGACTCTGATGAGACTCAGACCAAGGAGGCAGTGTCGGCTGTACCCAAGCCCCAGTCTACAACTGAACCATCGTTCCAACAACCTATTGGTGAAACATGTGAAATGTCTCACAATGTGCCTGAATGTAGAGTTGACCATGCAATTGTGTTAGCTGCGCCCGGGTATCACGATAGGGCTGATGAAGTCTCTGTCTCTGCGTCAGAGCACGTAACTAGGGCCGGGGGGGCGCTACCTCAAAGGAGCTTGAGAATGGCCTGGATTGCATCATAGACATGTCTGGGTGTGATACATCAGAGGAGGTTGCTGCTGCCCTGGATATCATGACATGTGTCAGGTAAGTGTAATAACTATCACACACATTGTGCTATTTCTGAATAGTAATATATTGCTTTGGGTAGAGGTGTGACTTGTTTCTGCCTTGTGTTACAGGGTTACCGACAGCGCGTCCCGGTTGAAATGCTAACCGATGTGGAATATGCAAACTCCTTTCAAGAGTGTGAAGTGTCTCAAGTCTATGTGGCAGAGCCGCATGTCACTAGGCCACAGTGGAATGTTGACTCTTGTCCAGGTTCAATATTGTCTGCTACAACCGATCCCTGTCCCACTATGATACCACCTTCAAGCGCCATCTCTAATGTGGTAACCCAGCCTACAGATGTGGAACTCAAGGCCTGTATTGGAGACATGGACCCTCTCCGGTACCCAGAAGACTCAATGTTTGCTCTTGACAGGGTCTGTCGTGAATATTTATTTCAACAACAACAGCCGGCACAGCCTCTAGAGTCCCCACAGGATGAGTTGCATCTGGAAAGGTTTCCTCACGGGCCTGCATGGCAGCAGGAGGCCCTGGTCCTACATCCCCAACAACCAGCATCTCAAGTGCCTGAAACTCTACAACAGAATGTTGACATACATGGGTTGAACGTACGCACACTCAAGCCAGTGACGTCTTTACAGTCGCAAAGGACTGTGTTCCCCACACCACCACACCTCGAAGCAGCTGTCACCAATGAAGAAGCCGAGCCTGATCCCAGCCGATATAACCTGGACAGAGACAGGGCTACCGTGCCGTCCATTGCGATGCTACTCCCTCTGGTGAAACAGTTGATTACATGCGCTACATGTAAAAAGACCTTCAACAGAGCGTTCATCTGTACCAACTACTTGATTCAGCTGAACAGGCCCATGCATTGTGCTTGCGGCTGTGTATTGTGCACACTGTGTTACAGTGGACAAGGTGGTTGTCGCCTACACAATATATTGTCCAGAAGGGCCGCTGTAAGCATCCCAGTCAACGCCCTTGCCAATTGCCCTGCTCTGGATACTGTAGGAGACTGGGATCTGGAACTCAACATAGATGATATGTTCAAGACTGACAATGAGGTCAACGTCCATGTGCAGCTGATTATGAATGCGGAGCAATCCTCTGGTGTTGGCACCCTGAAAACAGGTATGTGTATTACCATTTATATATATATCTATGTCTATGTTATACTACTATGTATGACTAGCCCTGATAATGTACCTGGACTGAGTGACACTGTGTTCTCTTCCCACGCAGCGTTCAACCATCTCCTCTCAGCGAATGACGCCATGTCCTTCAAGTATTGGGTAAACGAAGCAATGCCAGAAGAGGTTGCCTACAGATATGTCTGCATCCCCCATGTACCTGGGTTCTGGGATCACGTTGTGGTGGGAACCCGTCCCCTTCCCAGAACGGATAAGCTGATCGGACCTGATGACTGCTTACCGAGATTGTTCAATGTGTCACTTCAGTCCTACAGGTTTCATTGGTGCTGTTTTGTTTTGAAGAAGCAAATCATAATAACTATGTGGTGCACTTCGTTGCCCAGGGGAGGGCAGTCCAAGGTAGTCACAGTTGTTGACAACACACTGACAACCCTCACCTCGAGCAACGAGTTTAGAAGAATGGTATTCTATCTTTGTAGGTGGTTTACAGCTCAGTACGTGTCACCACAAGACAGGCCGCTTAACCTTGTGTTAGATTGTAAACCCAGTGAAGGTGCTACTTTGGTCCATGTCATAGCTTTGTTGGCTTCCAGGATTGGGATGGAAACAGTAACACCTCACCTGGCCCGGCAACCGGCCCAAGATGATAGCAATGACTGTTTCAGGGATGTCAATAGTATTTTCACATGCCCCTCAGATGGTAATTCAGGAGGTAATCACATGGACATTGTTGAGGAGTTTAGCTCCTACCACAACAGTGGCAATGATGTTATTGGTCTCACTCGCATGTGCACAACCACAGAGTATTACAGGTCCCTTTAGAGTAGAGCGATTATGGTTGTATATTGGTACCTCAGCCTACAAGAGCCTACATGTGTTACACCTGGGTATATTTGTAGCCAACTGTATATATTGCCTTGAAATAAAATATGTCTTGTACATACATATATCTTGGTTGTGTTTATTTGAAAGATGTCATGTATCACGTTTCTATATGAGGCAATGTCATAGACAACACAATGTAAGGAGCATACTGTTGTGTTTGCAATCAAACAATTACAATGAAACACTTTCCATAAACTAGGTTGCTAGGGTCAGGGTCATACAGCCGCTAGATGAATAGAAGACAAGGAGACATATATTTTGTATACGGTTCTTTATATGTGCAACGGAAGGTACAACACACAGATTCGATCTTTAAGTAGAAACTTGTGATTCACGGAACTGATAACCTTGGTCTGGTGTACCACCAGTACCATCAGTGTCGCGACGTTCACCGATGCACACAACAGGTTTATGAAAGGACTCTACAAAAACAGACATGTCTTCTGACCCCCTCTTGGTGATGTGTAATTCTATGAAATGTTTGTTGATTTCAACACCGGGGTCGCATTTGTGATACCACAGACACACAGAGTCTGTGCTGTTGAGTAGAAACTTTGTTTTCCCCAAACCGTTCACCTTGGTCCAGTTTACCACCAGTTCCATCTGAGTCGAGACCTCGATAGGTATGCCCGCTGTGTCGTGGGTGAGCTCAATGATGCTGGATTCAGACATGGTTGTAGTCAGTCCGATGATGAGCCGCGTTCGAGTTGTGGTACAGTAAATAGGCCCCGGTTGAATAATATAAGCTCTGAGGTGTTAAGGATGAGATACGATCTAGGTCTAGGTGGGGTGAAACACATATCCTCACAAATGCACATAACAGGTCCTGGTCTAGAGTCTGTACATGTATATTTAATATTGGTGACAAGTAAAGCATTTCCATAACAATGTAAACTGACAAAACATAGAGACATTGTGGACTTGCAATAGCCAAGGTTCATCTGCATTTAATACATAATATAAATTGAAGTTACACAAGCTCATTACAAGGATACACATTTAAACAGCTGTGGCTGTTTCCAGTTTCCCATGTGGTTGATACACGTTGTTCTCATTCTTGTTGCATCTCCGTTTCATACAACAGAGACAACAGCATATCACACAAGAGGCTGAACCCATAACCAACACCGCTATGACAAAGATATTTATATACGTGCCATATGTTTCCCAAAAGAGGACACTCTTGTCTGGGTCATCCTGGTGTAGATCTTGACCTCTCACAACGGCCTCTTTTTCGGCCTCAAGGTACGTCAATAGATTGGTGTAGTTGATCTCACCGTCCTCGAGATCTTTCTCGATCTCCTGTTCCTCTTCTTCACTCAGTGGCCGACCAGTCAATTGGACCAACGCCTTTAGTCCGCCATCAAAGTCTCTGGTGTAAAAGGAGTTACCCAGTCGAATGATTTGATCCATGTTCTTCATGGAATCATCAGGAACTCCAATAACCTTGGCTAGTTTGAGGATCTTGTCTTTGTTGTTGATGACTGTAGCGCCGATTGCCGATGCGACCCCTTTGGCTTTGTCAGAGGTGGCAAACATCTTGATCTTTTCCAGGGACCGTTTCAACATTTCTGTTTTTGACGTCTTTGTATCAACTTGATAGGTGCCTCTAGATGTAACTACTCTACCCGAGCTAACCTTTGTGGTTCCAGCGTAGACCTCACAGTTTTTGTAGTTCTTGCATTCATCACATTGGATGATCAGGCATTGTTTCATGGTAGAACTCGTGTGACAGAGTACCTTATTGACATCTCCTCCAGGACATTTGTAGGACACTTCCATTTCCTTTGACCCGTAGTTCTTCAGACTCAGTCCAGCCAGGTTACTAGTTCTCATGATTCTGTCACCATCATTTTTCTTCCTGAAGTTATCAAAGAGTCTAGTTTCTTTACAGTTAGACACGCCGCAGGCGACACAGACTAGCGCCTTAAACTCTTCATATTTGGAGAACCTTCCTATCTCAGGAGCATCCACCATTAATGCTGAACCGCTAAGACAATGGACATTGTAGTTGTTGGTCACAGCTAAGACCTTGTATGTAGCATGAAGAACTAATATCAAGATTATTTTCATGATTGTCTCTTTGTGTAGGCAGTCAGATGTGTGTTGAATGTAAGGCTGAGGGAGTTGTTACAGCTCATATATAGTCTGTTTGTGGAAATCCCCTAAGTATGCCTCGGTTGGATATGTTAGTCATCGGGTGGCCAATTGCTCCGTGGCTGGATGTGGTGCTTACGTGTTTGTAACTTCGGGTGGCCAATTGCTCCGTTGCTGGATGTCGTGCTTACGTGCTTGTAACCGGTGGCCAATTGCTCCGTTGCTGGATATGGTGCTTACATGTTTGTAACTTCGGGTGGCCAATTGCTCCGTTGCTGGATGTGGTGCTTACATGTTTGTAACTTCGGGTGGCCAATTGCTCCGTTGCTGGATGTCGTGCTTACCTGTTTGTAACGTCGGGTGGCCGATTGCTCCGTTGCTGGATATGGTGCTTACGTGTTTGTAACTTCGGGTGGCCAATTGCTCCGTTGCTGGATGTGGTGCTTACATGTTTGTAACGTCGGGTGGCCGATTGCTCCGTTGCTGGATGTGGTGCTTACGTGTTTGTAACTTCGGGTGGCCGATTGCTCCGTTGCTGGATGTGGTGCTTACGTGTTTGTAACGTCGGGTGGCCAATTGCTCCACGGGTGGATGTTTCTGCTAAGATATGTTTACCGTTGGTAGGACGATTTCTCTATGGTTGACTGTTTCCTTGACCATATATTAGCAGTGGTTAGATGTGGAGAGCCAATGTTTAGGAGAGCTGTCTCTTTCTTCAACCCATATCACAGTCATGTTGCTATTACTGGTGATGGTGTATATTGTTAGACTGAGCGAAGCTTGTGGAACAGGGACCGATTGTTGCATGTGTCCACCCGGGACCAGGTTGGGTGAAGGTGGAACATGTGATGATCCGCAGTGTACACCTTGTCAGAGTGACGAATACATGACGTCCTACAACCGGGACACCATATGTCATCTACAACCCTACTGTGATCCCAACCTAAACTTCCGAGACACGAGGCTATTGTGATGGGACTAAAAGACACACCTGTAAATGTAAAGACGGATTCCATTGTTCCAATTCAGATTTTTGCATTCTATGTAATCCTCATTCCACATGCCAAGAAGGGTTTGTCCCTATTGTCCCGGGTAACCACACTCACGATGTTGTATGTGGTCCTACACCAGATCAACCAACGCTTGTTAACCCCGTTAACTCATTGTTATTATTTTGCTTGATTCCTGTCTCGGCTGTGGTAGTGGGCATAATTTGGATCTGCATAAAGAAAGCTGGGATTCAATGTCCAGATGCAGTAGATGTGTTCAGGGGGTCTTTACAATTTCCTTATGGTCTGGAACGAAGAGCCAGTCGAGGCTGTTGATGGCAAGGAAGGCCTCCAGACAGGCCGGGCCACACAACAGCGGTTCTATATCAGAGATGGTGAACAACAGAGACCGTGTGTAAGTCAGTCTATTTGTAATATACCAAAGAAAGTATGCATCGTCACACTCGCGGTCATAACCTTGACTTTGGGACTGAGCTTTGGACTCCTTATTGTGGTGGACTGGGGCTTGGCAGCTTACTGTGATGCTTCGGTGTCAGTCTACACTTTCCCCTTGGGTCATTCCATAACACCCCATGGCCTTGGCCAGATGGAGGCTATACCCCTGTCTACCTTTTTGAACAGATGCAAACAGCAAAATGAGTTCACTGTACCCGGAACCTTGAGGTTCAACAAGGCTATCAAGTGCGTAAGGAAAACAAAGTACCATAAAAAAGGCAATTCTGGGACTCACTCGCGATCTGACAGCGATGGTTCTAAAGATTCCATTTCGGGACACCTAGGGGTATCTGGCTCATTTGTTGGACTAACAGCTTCGGCAGAAGCCTCTTTCAGCAAAACCGAAGCTGTGGAGAACACGGTAGAGACAAGTGTCTCGAACAGCAACAACGTAGCCATCTCTCTTACCTCCTACAAATGTGAAGTGGGCACTGTGATGTTTTCCTCCTACACGCCCAGTAAGGCACTCAAACAAGACATAAACACCCTTAACCAAGATCCTTACAACAACATTGATGACTTTTTACGAAAGTGGGGTTACGCCTTTGTGAGCTCTATTACAGTGGGTGGATATTACAGTTCTTTCAATATTTTTTCAACCTGTAACAAGGAGGCCATAACAAGCCTGGACTTTGCCACAGAGCGCTGTAATGACTTTGGTGCGAAAGCAGAGGTGACAGGCGCTACACTTGGGGCTAGTGTTGGCATGGGAAAGGTGAAGTGTAACACGGAAGGTTTATCTGACTCACAGACAGAGACATTGACAAAAATAACCAAAGAATCTCAGAATCTTCAGGTTGGAGGTGATACTTTGGGAGGTGAGAAGGATTGGGAACTGACGTTGAAAATGAATCCCTACCCATTACAGATGAAAATAACCCGATAACCACAATCGACGGATTCTCCCCAGATGCTGTAACCTTGATAAAGCACCGAGCGAAAATGTTAACTTGTCTGTGGCTTCCTTGATGGAGAAGGTGCCTGATATGACCAGACGTTGTTAACAATGTATATCTAACCGATGTCTTATGTAGTTGCCAATAGACATGTGTGTATGGGTTATGGGTTGGGCAGTGGGGAACAACCTTGCTTTCCCATAGTAATATGTTACATGGTCTTTATCCATTGACTGTGTATGCCAGAACAGCTACAGGTCTTGAACTGCCTGTGTTTCATGTTAGATGTCTTTGTTAAACGTAGAAAACAATGTGATGTTTATGAAAGGCAATAAACTATTCCCCATGTATGACATTATAACGTGCAGTGTGTGTCTTTATTGTCAATCGTGTCTCAGAGTAACCTATATAGACAGGGGTTGTTGCTACTGTCATCGTACTAGGGTTAGGGGGACGTGGAACCATGCCTTCCACTCGCAGTAGTTCATCTCTTTGCAGAAAGAGGACCCGGGAAGAGTCATCCGGTCAGTGTGTTGACTGTTCCCACATAAGGATGATAGCACAATTTAAACGTGAGATACTGGACCTGAAACGGTCACTGGATGTGGAGCATGAACAGAGGATCGAGTTTCTCCGCCAAAGAACTGAGTTGAGCGGGGGACGTGTGAAGTGGGACGGAGAACATACATCAGCGGGAGGAGACGTGATCACGGTAGACGACACAAAGGCAAAGGCGAATGTCAGTGGCTCGGGCGATACCAGCAGGCACGGGCTACATGAACTGGAGTTGTGTAAAAGGGAGCTGGAGGATACAAGAGAGGCACTCCAGGAAGCATGCGAAGAACGAGAAGTGCTTAGGACCAAGTTGTCAGAGAGCCAGACTAGCAAGGCTGCCGAGGCCAAGGAAGCAGCAGGTGGACCACACAAGACCGAAGAGTCACACCCTCACTTAGACTGGGTAGGCAGACATTACCTTGCTGTGTCGCTCCCTGAGGATAGCATGTTCAAACCAGGTCAGTCGGTTACTCCGGTCGGGGTGTTACAGAAGCTGTTTGAGATGAGGGTAGGCGATAAACTGGCGATTGGGTTCAGTGTGCTGTTAGAGAATATAAACATCATGCTATCTCACCTGGAGCCCGAGTGGTACGCCAAACACTTTGGTTTCTGTAGGGCCTACGCCCATGGCAACAAGTACAGACTCACCGACAGAGTGGACACTGAGGACTTTGCGTGGCAGTTGTTCGAGTACGGAGCACACGCTCCCTTGATTGAAGTCCTAGCAGGCCTCCAGAATGTTCTACACAGCACGGGGAAGGGAGGCGTAACCACAGTAGCTCTGTGCACTAGCAAGAGCATGTACAGCTCATATGTGACCCTGTTCAGAGACACGGTGTCAAGGGCCTATGAGGGGTTCATGCGCGTACGCGACAGAGCTCTGAGGGTGCGGAAGGCTCAAGGTGTTGTGTACGTGCCTCTCACGGCAGGCTTGGGTGCGGATCACAGCGAATCTCAAGGAGGTTCCCACTCTGTCAGGAACAGAGTCTTACGCTCTGTACTGGAAGGGATCGAGGCTCCCCCCTCACATCAGCAGCTCTTCGGCAAGCGCTGAGGCGGACAGGGTCTCGCGAGAAGATCCCCTTCGGTTGGAGCAGTCTCTCTCTGCCTTCATGAAAAGTAGAGGTCTAGAGGATCAGGGAAAAGCGGGGAGGTCCTCTGGTCATCGGAGTAACCAGGAACAGTTCCCCTTTAAAGCTGCGACTTCAGGTGTCGTGCCAGGACCTCTTGAAAAGCGGGTGCTTTTCGATTCACCTTGGTCAAACGATCTACCTGCTCTGTAGCTTTATATGAGGAGGAGAGTAAGGCAATATATAGTTAGAGCGGTATCGTCAACCACACGGACATGAGCGGGTCCTCTGAGCAGCGAGCAGGAGATGAGCTACTAGTAAGCTATCCTGAGAGCAAGAAACCGTGTCTCACAGACGCCGACGACGACGAGGGTCTGAGAACAAAAGCAATGTTGGCAATGTCTAGATACTGCCAGGAACAATGGGTGAGGAAAATGGTAAAGCTGCACATGTCCCGAGGCGAGTGTATGAAACTGGCCCTGCTGAGCGGAGACGCTGGCTGTGGCAAGTCGTACGCTATATCACTGCTGGAGAAGAAGCTAAGGAGCATGAACATCAGCGTGGCTGTGAGCGCCATGACCAACAAGGCAGCGGGCACTCTGATGGACTCGGGCTCCCTGGACCGAGTCTACACATTCCACAAGATGATGGGGTTCAAAAAGGAACTGTTGAACGACAAGCTGTCGCTCGAAGACTTTACGCGGCTGTACTGCAAAGCATACTGGAACGTGATGTCCCGGTTCAATACACTTCACCAGTCCGACCTGCCCCCTGAGCGGACCGAGGTGATCACACGACACTCGTGTAGACAACTGAGACCCGAATCGTGTGCGGTGTGTAGCAAACTGTTCCAGCAGCTGAGGGTGGCTAAGAACCCAGGGGATCTGGCCCCCATGGAGGACGCCCCTCCGTTCCTGGGGGTGAACGTTCTGATCATAGACGAGTACGGTCTGCTGAACGTGGAGCTGCTGGAGAGGATGCTGTGCTGCCTTGCTCTCTTCTACGGAACCGGAAAGGGTCCTATGATAGTCTTCTCGGGCAGCGTCTCGCAATTGCAGCCTGTGGGATCTAATCTGCGCATTTGGGAAACTGAGCGGTTCGAAGGGCTCCTCTCGTCTTCCACTCCACTCTTTGTCAACAGGCGGCAGTTCAAGGACCCCGGTTACGCTGAGGCGCTGACGTACCTTCAGTTCAACACGGTCACGGAAGAATCGCGTCGCATTTTCAGGAGCCAGGTGTCTGTCAGCGAGCAAGACGTTATGGATCCTGAATACGAACCTGACAAGCTGCGGATCTTCCACCAGGACGAACAGCAGATTAAATACACAACAAGGTACTTGAACAAGGCGAAAGAGAATGGCCGTGTGGGGGACAAGTTTCTCAGCGTCACTCGGAGACGGGCTTCCCACAACGGACCGAATGCTTGGTACGACGTGCTGAAGCAAGCTGCTCAGACGCTTCCCAAGCTCTTTGCCGTGCCCAAATACCGTCAAGGGATCCGCCCAATGGAAAGAGACTATCTGAAGGTGGACAAGCTCTGGGTAGGTTGCAAGGTGCGAATGGTCTGGCACATGGACTTCAACGGTATACAGGTGGCGAACAAAAAGACAAGGCCGTCATCATATGATGTGCTGTGCAGGCAGCAAAGGGGGATACAGCAGCAACCGCCTTCCATGACAGACACGGAAGGTGTAGTGGAGGGCATTCGTTTCAAGCCAGAAGGCAAGTTCAATGAGTTCTACGTGAAGGGAAGCCAGACGGGAACCCTGTATAAGGTTGCGCCTTCCAATTGGAATTACATGAACTGGACAGTGACCACGCACCCGCTGGCCTGTCTGTTGGCGATGAACACATACGACTGCCAAGGCTGCACAGTGCACGGGCAAGTGCTCTACCACCCACCAAGGCATTTCTCCATGTCGCCGATAAAGCCCTCGGTGTACGTTGTGCTCAGTCGGGTGGTGAAAAGAGAGAATATACAAATGACAAACTGCAACTTCTCCGAGAAAATCGGCACTGTGGACTTTTACAATGAGAGACTGTTGGCTTACCGCAAGAGGGTGGAGATGAACTATTCATCTTGACGCACCTACGCAATATGCACCCGATCCATACACCACGAGCCTTGGCTGAGGATGCCTCATTTCATCTTGCACCGTCGACACTATAGCCACACAAGCAGCACAGCAAGGAGATGAGCTGGCCTACTACATTGCACGAGCTAACACTGGAGGAGTTGATATGCCTGACGTCGTCCAAGACTCTAACTGAACTCACTAAAGACTACGAGACGAAGCCTAACCGAGTACAGCTCTTGATCAGCAAGGAGAGTTCTATGTGTGAGCCGGACAACAGTCTCATACCACCCCAAGCAAGTGCACAAGACGATCTCAATTCGTACATCATTCTGAGGTGGTGTCCTTGGTTTTCGCGAACGTTCGGTGTGCTTTCGGATGCGACTCTTAACATGCTTACGCTGAGGTTGCTCAGGCTCAACAGCGAAGAAGCGCCTATTCTCTTGGAAGTACTCACAGCAGTGTCCCTGGTGCTCATGCAGCCCAACGTGCCGTACTCGCCGACCTGTCGAGATCCATCTCGAGCAGAGAGGTTCATATTCCGCAGCTGACAGAGAATCGCTGTACTAGCGCATCGTCTGCAAACAACACAAGGGACACAACCTCCGCAGCTACTTAGACATCGACTATGTCGTCCACCAGAGTGCACCCGCCGATTCGCACGTACACACACAATCTGAGTGAACGTAGGGCCAGTAGCACAGACATACCCTACGGCTGCTACAAATACGAGTCGGCTAAGAACTACCTACCCGGTGGCCTGTTCCACTTTGTGAAAGATGCCGATTCGTACGTGCCGACGCTACACGGCCTGAGCGCAGACTTAATCCGAACCCTGAAAGAGGTGGCCGTCTGCGCCACCAGCAGCTCCATTGCCAATAGACCGTTCCTGAACACCCCGCACCTGTACGAAGTGGAGCTCATCAACACGGGACACGAGCACATGAAGCAGGGAGAACGTTTCACAGTGCAGCTCCCTAACAGAGAGGACGTGGCGGCTCAAAGGGAGGCGACCCTTGATCTAGGTTACAACATGTCCGTGAACAAGGGCATATGGGGAGGACTGCTGGCTACTAGAAGAGTGAATTGTGAGGCAGGCGGAGACCCTGTTGAAGAGGTGATACAGGCTATTAAGCACGATCAGGATTTTGACGTATTCCAACTGATTTCACCTTACACACCCCAGAGTATACTGTCCATGATGACACTGGTGGCAAACGGGTCTGATTATCATGAAGTGCCTGATGTGTTGAGGACCAGCGCCGCTGCAGCTGTCAACCAGGACTATGACGCCCTTACCATCAGCGACATCGTGGAGAACGACGCTGTGAAACGGTTTCTGAGGACTGTGGTAATGCATGCGTTGAACATCGTGGAAAGTGTGCAAGGATTCGCAGGAGGACAGGTGGTACGAGCCTGCAGTGGTTATACTCACAGCAAGATCAAGACCGGTGACAGATTCATGGCCCAGCTGAACATGAACAGATGGCTTTTGTGAAAGATTACATTGAAACCTAGATCTGGACATTCCCTACTCTGGGTTGACATTGTGTAGTGGACAGTTGCACTCTATCTTGTATCACAGTTGTGTCCTTGTGCCTTGGCACTCATTTGTGTAACATGTTGTGTTTTGTATTATAATAACCGTTGACCAATAAAGGACCTTCAAACCATGTAGCTGTGTTACATACTGTTTTATTTGGTTCACAAAGGTACAAAGCATATATTCCTTTCACAAATAGGTATACAGAGCATAGAGTATAACCTCAGGACGTAAAGTAACATTAAACAGGATAATGGTTAAGTGATTTCCTTTTAGGGTTGCGCTCTGGGTTCTCGAAGGACAGCTTCTTACACTTTTTCATGCCCTTCAGGATATCCTTATCCTGGATGCTGTGGCGTCTTGCCGGGTTAGCATTGTCAACTTTAGCATAGAGCATCTGTAACATGCCAGATGAGTCTAGGGAATGGTTGAGTCTGTTTGATACAGAGGCTGCGTTAGAGGCACTGGCAGCGCCGGGGCTCAATAACAGGTCTCTCACAGACAGGTCGCTCACAGCCAGGTCGCTCACGGTTGAGGGGTTAGGGCTATGGATAGGGCTATGACGGTCGTTGACTGCCAAGCTAGTGGTGACAGACTCATCAGCAGGAGCAGCACTATCGTACTTGCCACACGCAATTGCTGTCCACCACTGATCACACAGCGGAACGCTACTGATATTGGGGAGATTCACATGTCGCATTGCAAGCGACCGACTGTCGGCTTTGCGATATCCAAACGCGTGTGGACTGTGTGGTTCACTGGTCGCGTCTTCCAAAAGGGTTATCCACCAGTTGTCCTCCTGAAGACCACACATTCTCCGTTCAGTTCTCGAGTCTACTCACTTGTTACCCAACTATGGAGCTGGCATGGAAACAGAGTCTAGCAAACCACAGGCTGATGTTCAACAATATCAGCATGCATAGGAGTACAGTAATACACTGATCGAGACGTTTATCCAGGGACCCAGAGTCACTTGCTATTGAGCTGACTTTGGGCTCTCTCGCTAGATCCGTGTACACCATTGCGGTAGGCCATATCCTATGCCACGTAATGAGACGGTTGCGTCTTTACTTAATACAACCAAAAACTCTGTTCAACCTAACACCATCGTGGTGGCTCTCATAGCTGCCCAGTAGAGCACAAATGCGGGCGCACCGCAATATAGGGGCGATGTGTACGACACGGGGACAATAGCCAGATGGGCCGTGTTGTAGAGGAACAACAATGCCGTGAGACTGCACCAGAAGACCGGAGGTGGGTTGTATTGGTCATGAGGGTGAAAAAGTATCTGGTCGCCATGTCCAAACGAACGCTTGCTGTAGCGCACCTCGGTGCTATCGCACTGAGACAGTCTCTCCTCAATGTGCAAGGCCAGTGCCTCGCCTTTGCTGGTGGTCGAGACAGCCGAGCACTGCAGCTGCCTGGTCCTCTCGACTATGGTGTCCAGTTCGAGGCACACGTATGCCGTGACCGATTTGACAGCCGCAACCAAGAATATCAACTTGTACCCAAAGAGCCACACAGAGTCCATTGGCGTCAGATCCCCCAGTGCCAGGTCGTACGACAGGTAGAGCATGGAAATTGAGACAAGGTATAACCGAGTCCCTTGGTAGGATGCCATGAGGTCAATTGGATCGAACTAGTCTGACGAAGCCAATTGTGTTAATCCAGACAAACACTACCGTTGTCCATTTTAGAATTGGGAACAGAGAGGGCCCTCGTCTGTCCGCGCATTCACTCCACCAGACAAGGACATCGGTACCACCGCAGACTTCGTAGTATAACCAGGTGTAAATGTAGGTGGCTAGGAAGAATATGGACATGATGACCTTCTGGGAGATGGCTACACCGGCCATTGGGTCCAGGATCACGCTGGGGTCACTGCGATTGCTTCGTCTCTCCGAGCTCAGCACGGTAAGAATGGAACCACTGATCAAGGTGATGCACACCGTGAGAGACCACAGGCTTCCGATCACACCCCATGCAACGAAGTTCCACAATCTGATTATGTGCACAAAGATAGTGGCAAACACCAGCAGGGTTGAGATAACCTTGAGAGCGTTGAAAAGGACTCCCTTGACACGTTGCACCTGCACACAGGTCCTATTGAGCCAGCATACGATGGGAGGTAGGTAGAGGGGGTGAACGTTTGTTGTCATCATAGTCCTGTTCAGAGAGCGCGAACATGATCAAGTCATGATCGGGTACAAAGGTTCTGGGCAACATTGTCCTTAGGACGTTAAAGTGAATGCGCCACACCCTAGTCTATTGAGTCTGTATGTTTAATGTGTGTGGAAAAAAGCACACTAGGCTTGGTTTAGCATTCTAGCCGAGTCTCCCGTGTTACCCGCCAGCGTCGTGCTTTCAAACTTGGACACTGTCTCCTGTCCGATTGTAGTCATCCTACTGAACACGCTGTGGTTATAATAGCGCCACTCGCAGAACCCTTTGCACCTGAAGGTGTTCCCCGTCCCGGTACCTATATGTACGTAGTAGCAATTTTGGCTGTTTCGCAGGTGGTCCTGCAGTGCGTCTTCTTCAGCGACCCAGATGAGACCTAGTGTCGCACCCGCCGCCTCCCAAACTGGTGACATTGTTTCCGTGGAGGGTACCGATTTCGCTATCAGGTACAGTTTCACAGCTTGCATAGCGTCCGCACCCGGGAACCGTGGTGTTTTCCACCTCGCCTGTGTGGTACACCGTGCCCGAGGTGGACACAATGGAGCCCACCAGCTGCACGACTTGCCTGACCATTGACGGCTTTGACACAATGGAGTGTAGTACGAACCATAAATGGTCACTGAGAATCGGTACGTTCTTGAGAGCGAGCTCCGTCACGTTAGAGACCACGGTCATGCGACGCTGACGTCGCGTCTGACGATCACCCAAGCCGTCGCTCCTGATCATATCTTGGAACTGCTGGAGCGACTTGTTCCACTCCGAGACAAATGTGTGGATCGGCATTGCTGGGATGTAGAGTTCCTCGGTGCCCGTGTAGCTGTTTATACACCGTTTGGCTATCAGCGAGCTCCCTTTGGCGATGTAGGTGTTGTACAGGTCCACGATCGAAGAGTATTGTTCAGATTGACTGACAATGGGCATGACTCGGACGCACACGTCTCCGACTCGAGGACGGTGTTTGGTAGTCGAGGCGATCAGTTGAGAGGGTACGTGATTGAAGTCAAGATTACCCAGGGCTAGGTTGTTCCAGTCACCCTTATAGCCGTTCAGCTCCGATACCAGCACCTGGTTATCGCTGCGGTCATCGTTCACCAAGCGCCTCGGTAAGGACGATGGCTGTGGTGGGGCCGCTTTCACGGGTTGTATGTTGAGCATGGAACAGATAGACTTCTGCGTGGTCATAGTAGGATGCGTTGTAGCCGCGACGATAGAGTGTCAGCTTGTTGTAGACTGTTGGAAGGTGTGTCATTAGTGGCTTGCTTACTGGCGGCGTGTAAACAGTTTATCCCTCATCATAACCCAGTCCCAGTACATCAACTACCATGACAAATTGTACAAGGAA
This sequence comes from Brachymystax lenok tsinlingensis, assembly GCA_030435695.1. NCBI lineage: Eukaryota > Metazoa > Chordata > Actinopteri > Salmoniformes > Salmonidae > Brachymystax > Brachymystax lenok. Next base: position 144,268 of record JAGFMH010000034.1, on the reverse strand, counting down.
ACAAAGACAGTACACCCAAGTATGTGTAGCATGATTTTATTTTCCGCAAGGGATACATCAAAATGTATAATAACTCTTTCAAACCGTGTACAAACAAGTAGGCACCCAAGACGTTATCCTGCCCTGTCAGGGTAAGGCAATAGGGAGATACATTTTACAACTTTGTGACAACAGCTGAGATGAAATCAGCCACCGATGTGGAACTGTTCAGGGAGCCGCTTCCACACGAGGCTAACGAGTAGCCGGCTTTTTGTTTGTTCATCACTGCCGTAGTTGACTGATGTGCTGGTGGCTGAGGCGGTTGGATATTGGACGACGAGGGCGGTGCAGCTCCCATGTCTTCCGTGTCCATCGTGACCAGGTCGCAGCTCTCCTCGCTTGAGCCGCTATTGCCACGCTTTGAGATCTGCTTCGTGAGTTCACGTAGTTCGTTCATCAATTTAGAGACATCACCAGGATCATGGTCATCCTTGGCTTGTTTGCGCAAGACGCTTATACGGAGTGTCTCTCGCCAAACTCTGCAAGGTATCCATACTGGACTGGTTAGATGCGGCGGCCTCCTGTGACACGGCGCTGCGCTGTTGTTCTACAATAACATCTCTTATGCTGGACTTGATCGAATCGATCATCTTCTCTTGCTCTTTCTGGGAGACTGCCTGTCTCTCCGATTCCTCCTTGTTGTACTCCATGGCTATCTTCCTCCTTTGCTCCTCGGTCAGAGTCCCGTACTGAAACGATTTGTCACCGGGATTAGATGAACCGCTCGGTTTGTACATACTCTCCCCCCTGTAGAACCCTTGCCCCGTGTGCTGCTGCTGCTGCTGCTGCTGTTGAGGATTCCACAGATGTTGTGCTTGAGGTTGGGTATAATTCTGAAGTGTGGGGACCAAATTCATGAAACCCTGGAGAGCTTGTAGTTGTGCTAGTGACTGCTGATATTGTTGATGATGAGGCACAACCGGCTGCTGCTGCTCCTGAGGTAGAGGTGGCTGCTGCTGCAAAAGCTTGATCAGGTTTTCTATTTGGGTCTGAGTAACGGCCATTGTATCTTCCATCTGTTTGTGCTTAGGCGATAGCGTATCTCCTGTGGAGTATGTTACTCCCCTGTTAGTATCTTGGTCAGTAGGTTTAATACCAGCGCACAGTTTAGTTTTTACCCCAGTACGTTGGGTGAAATCATTTGCACCTTGCATCGTGAACAATGTGTCCGGATCGTCAGGACATGTCAGTCTCTGAGTTAGTACGTTATTCTGAACCTTGATGGCCTGTAATACATCCTTCAGCACTCGCATCTCCTCAGCTTGGTGTAGCACGGCCTTCCTTAGGGAGATAACTGTCTCCGTGATACTCTGACACTGTGAGCTCTCGTCCAATACATCGGAGGCCGTCTCGGTTGGGGCATAGACAACCGATGCGCTATCCTTCGCATCGATGCCCGCGTCTAGGGCCGAGTCCTTCAGGGTGGAAAATCCCATCCTGGTCATTGTCTGGGCCAGATTTGGACCTGTCACCATGGTGCAAAAACAGCCCGGTCTCATGGGCACAGAGACTAAACTGCACTCTTCCGTTATGGGCCCACTCTTGTTGTCTCCCACTGTGCCTAAGCTGAAGGCAATACTCATCTCAGGCTTCATTACGCCATTGGTGTACTCGGTGTCGTCGCACGCGACACAGCAGTACAGGTAGGTTTTGTCAACTGACCTGCTGTGCACGTGCCAGTAACACTTAACGCGACCAATGTCCTTTTTGACCTTGTGTAGAAATACAGCCTTGCCGGGTTGGGGCTGACACGCTCCAGAGTAAGACATGTCGTTCCCTACAATGAAATCTTTCCGCGACTCTGGGTATACTTCACCCTGAGACACGCCGTACACGCTACACACCCCGACGAGGAACTTGTCACGCTGGCTAGAAACAATAGTAGCCATGGCCTCTGTGTAGTCGGCCTCGTTGGTGCCGTAGCACTCTGTGCAGAAGATGGGCACAAATAGAGACGGATCAGAACCCAGAGGCCCTTCGGGGCACTCGCTTCTATCTGCATAGTCGACTAGAGTCATGCTGGTCATGTTTACCACGGCTCTCTTCTTGTCCTCCTTTGAAACTTTCACAAACGCCAAGACATGTCCTTCTTGCAGAACACTGGGCCTACCCTGGAGCCCTGGCTCACCAAGGGCCTTACCTCGCCGGAGGACATTGCAACTCTATCCTGCGGAGGAGGCCACGATCTAGGCTTCTGTCACCTGTCCGTTAGTGCGATCCCGAATGGGAACGGTCCACCTTGGTGTTGAAGATGAGATTGTCTCCCCAGACAAACTCCTTGTCGAACTCGACAAGTTTCTGGAGCGCGACACCAGAGATGTGTGTCACGTTCTCCACTGTGCAATAGGGAGGTGTACAGGTTACAGGGAAGCTGTGACTGTCGCTCTTGGTTTGGAGTGCGTGTAAGCTCGAATATCAGGTCAGATAGCCTCATAGAGTCCGACAAGGTCAGTTGGAACATGCCCGTAAGTACGCTCTAGTCCTGACTTGGTCGAATCGCTCTCTTTCACAGGTGTAGGAGACGAGCCTTTGCACCATTTACAATGTTCACTGTTTACTATGACAATTAGGTACTTGGAACTGACACGGAATAAGCAGTGCCTGTCCCACCGTAAGCTGCAACAAGACGCTATAAGGCCTCCCGACACAGTGCACTTATCACTTTCGATGAATCCAGCCACAGCCTGGTGGAGGTCTCCGCTTTTACCTGCAACGGAGGATGACAGAACGTGTTTCCTCTTCACCTTCTTGTTCTTCCTCTCCTTCTGTGTGTTACTCTCAGCAGCTTCCATCATCCACCGAGGGTGTTCGAGTCGGTCTCGCTGAGAGAGGACAGCGGAATAAGAGGGCGAGGGCTAGCAACGACCCGGACGAAGTGAACGGACAACCTCGGACTAAGAGGCGAACTAGTGCTGGCTGCGGTCACCATCGGGGTTCCCCAGAGGATATGAGAGCATCGGTTTCTATTAGTAATCGTAACACGCCCCGCAATGTATATCCCGAGGACGTGGGGCCCAACGACGGTTCCCGCGACAGACGCGCTGCATCGAAGAGAGGATATTCGTCCGATATGGCAGCGGACGCTATATTCGACATGTTCCCAGAGCCCGCGGAGCAACAGGATCAGGAGCTGTACAAGATCAATGAGACCGACCGCTTTCTACAGAAACAATACCCCATGCTGTACATGAGCCTCACCGCTAGCGAGCACCCCTCCATAGTCGAAGTACAGTACGAGAACGAGGGCACCGGTTGTCCCGTGTGCGAATTAGACAGGAACACCTTGGACTCCATCAAAGTGCTCAAGTGCCATGAGGTGAAGGGTTACCTCGACTCGTACAACCACAGGTTCACAGAGCAACAGGTCAACATTCATCTAGGCCACACCATGAGGGATGAAAATGTCATCGGTGTGATACAGAACATGTCCGTGGACCTGATTAGCAAATCGTACTCGCTGGCCAACGCAGCTTCACGCATCATGAACCGCATCACCACTCACATGGGTAGACCGCTTTTCGTCCCGGACCAGGATGTGGCTAAGGTTCACAATGATGCCGTTAAACAGTTCATTGGTCTGGCGTCTACGTGTCAAGCCCTGATGAAATACAAGCACAACGACAATGACAGGGTTCCCGGGAATAATCCTCTGTTGTAACCCTTTGAGCAATAACCAGGTACTATATATAACCGTACCATATCATAGTCCTAGGGACTGTGTTATCCTAACTTAGTTTATGAATCAGAAAGCCTTGACATCATTGTATGTCGCGTGGAGTCTTTCACCACCACACCCAAATCGCTCCCATGAAGCTCCTGATAGCGATCTCACTCTCGTGGCTCCCATACCTCATGGGCTCCCCTGTCAAAAACAAGGACCCCTATGGATACGCTCCATACGTTTGGATCACGGTCAGCACATGCAACGGGCAGACAGGCTGGTGTCAGGGTAGGAGCCAGAGTGGCTTTGCTTTGACCGTGGACAACTACACACGCACTAGCGACATGTGCACACACTACTGCCCGGGGATGATCTACGCTCACTGGAGACCCTTACGGGACTCGGCGGGCGATCTCGCCAAGCATGAGGCTGAAGGTTCCATACTCGGCGCCTACGTTAGGAGGTTGGACAGGTCGTCCTGTATCGAGATCCCAGGACGGTTCAAGTGTTCGGACCGCGTTGTCTCAAACACCCCCTTGAACAAGATTTCGATTATGCTCCACGCCAGACCTCAAAACAGAGACTATTACTTTGGCGAGGACCCCATGGCTGACTGCGGGCCCGATCCTCAGTGTTCAGCTTTCAAGCTGTTGAGGAGGACGCTACACGCTCCCGCTGCGAGCAGAATATGGCCTGAGACAGATGAGGTCCTTACTATCCGAAACTCCCCTTACGCCTGTGTGCTCACCTACGTGGGCCTCGGGGACGCCGAGTCCATAGGTACATGTTACGCACAACTAGGGGAAAATTGTTTTCAGTCCAAAGGCAACAGGTTCTGCATAGGCAATTCCAGAGCACCTAGAGTGGGCATAACCAACGCAGATAGCGGCGCGTCGGCGCCGATTGCCATCTGCGAGGTCTCGAGTGCCGCGAGTCTAAAGGATCGCGACTCCGCATACAACCCCACGGCAACAGAAATCAGGGACTTTCTCACACCCTCCTCCTGTGATGCCACCATTCTCTCTCTGGACCGAGCCGTCTACAGGTCGAACTATCTGTCGGTAGAGCTCGACGTAGCCACCTTCTACACGGTGGCTGAAGCGGGCCATGTAATCATGAAGGTGTCCTTTGACGAGTGCCTCATTCCGATAGCATCCACAAGCCGTGATCTTCCCGTGGTCGTGAATACCGTAGCAGAAACACTTTCCAAGGTACGAGTGTCCACGCACTCGACCGCTATCATGCTGGACGCCACTGACTGGGGCACGACTGAGTGCCCGGGTGTAAAATGGCAAGGCTCTAATTTCACCAGGGTTGCAGCGGATCTCGCCTCGGCCCTCATCAGAGAGGGGGTGTTGAAACTATTCCTCAGGCTGCCCAGATCCCACAATCTGTTGAGCACCCTAGACCTATCGAGGCTGGGCGCGTTCGATGCTTTCATCACACCCCCGGGGTTGGTTGACATGAACAAACCTGGCCACTGTCAGAACATGTGGGTGTCCGGGAGCGGAGAGGACACCTCGAAAGGGGTAATGGCGTACCTCTTGACTATGCTAAGGCAGCAAGTCAGGGCCAACAAGGTAATCTTCACACTGTCCCTTACAGGGGGACTGAAGATTAGGCCGCTCGAACATAGAGATTCTCAGCAGACAGAGATCACGGGCGAGCTATCTCTGGCCGACATGGAAACTAACACTGTGTTAAACTGTGAGGAGGACCTCAACACCAAGTGCTGCTCGGGGTCCAGTGCAACTGTGTGGGCTAGGGACGTCACGGTGAACATTACCGTGACCTCGACTTCATTCGAGACGCTCAAGCGGTTTCCTGAGCTGGTAGCGGTCGCGTTCGGCATCAACCAGTTTGTCATAGCCCCCATCGATTCCGATTTCAAACGAGGCGTTCGATCAGACACCCCAGGGATACTGGGTATCACGTCGGCAGTACACAGGCTCAGGGACTGGAAGAGGCAACAGATAGCGGCAGGCATATCTACTGTCCCAGCAAGGGCTGGCGACAGACGCAAGCGCTCCGCTTCTGATGTCAACAACTCTGGGGTGATGAAGTTGGACGACGTCCTCATCCACATCCCCGAAAACCAATACAAGGACCCGGCCTCTGGTTCAAAGAACTGTCTCGACCCCCAGTACAACATAGGTTTGAGTAACACGGTCGTGTGTCCCGGGCTCATAGCCGCTCACGGCGCTCTGGGTATATTCAAGGAGCCCCACAAGGAGTTTCTACAGCACGAGCTACGATAAAATCTACATAGCCGATTTGTACAAGCTCGAGTCGTGCACTCCGGGAGAACCCAGCAAGAAGGCCGTCATCTCCACGACGCCTCCTCAGGTGGCAGTGAACATCAACACCTTCATCCCCACGACAGACCGTAACCACTACATGGTAGGCATCCTGGATTCGGAAGGAGTTGTGGAGTACGTGCCTCCCGTGAACAAGGTGTGCACCGCATACAACACTGGGGAGCTCACACACAGCATGAACCTGGTCTGGGTGGACGACGGCTATACTGTTGACAAACCTGTGGTCGAAGCGGAACACGGGGTGATAGTGAAACCGGTCGAAGCTCTCTACCGTGTCCAACTTCACCCGGGCATAGACTACATCAACCTGAACGTGAGCTGCGTCAATTACGACGTGAGCGCTCTACGGCCCTGTCTGATTGCCATATGCGGCGGAGACAACAGTTGCAGGAAGGACTACGGGAGGCTCTGCAACTCAGCGCACGAGATCATCAACGACGCTCGCAGGGCAGGAGAGCTAATGAGGGAAGGGCTCGAGGAGCTAGCTGTACAGGAGAAGAAGGCTAGGATGTACGAGCTACCTGACAACGCTCCCTTCCCCTGGCTTGACAAACCGCATGGAGGCAGCGCTAGGCGCAAGAGGTTTCTTGGGATCGTGACAGGAGCCACAGCCTTGGGGGTCGCGTGGCACGTTTCAAATAGGGTCAACGTCTTGGAGGAGCAAATGGACACAATTAAGAACTCATACGTTTCCGTGTCTAATACCTTAGTGGAAGTGAGCAACAAGCTCGATGCCAACATAGCCCTAGTCAATGGTAGGATCGAGGACCAGGAGAAGAAGATACAGAAGAACAACGACATTGTCAACAGCAACTTTGCCATGATGAGGGACGCCATGATGAGAAACACGGAGGCCGCTTTGCGAGACACCAACGTCAAGTTCTCGGTCATGGCCAGTTATCAAATGTGGTACGCTCAAATGCAGAGCGTCACCCATCAGATGATGCAGGCCGCAATGCACACCAAGTTCATGACCAGAGGAGTGGAAAATTGTCTGAGGCAGATAGCATCGAAGCGCTCAGGGAGCTGCCCCAGTGGCATGGCAATCATGCAGGAACACCCCGGACTGTCAGAGTTTCCGACAGTCGGCACGGCCCTGTACAAAGACAGAAAACTTTTCATAGCACACTCTATGCCAGGGACCGTTAAGAAGACCGTAGTAAGAGGGATCATACCCATGCCCAAGATGAGCACGGACGGAGTCCCTTGCTGGCCCGACTACAAAGTGTGGTTGATAGATGGCAGCTATTACGAACCGTCCGAGTGTTACGGAAAGTACTGTCACAAACCCGAGCTTCACCAGAGGTTCCTCAGATGCATGAAGGATCGGCGAGTGTAAAACAGTGTGCTCCCCTTGTCACCGAGGTATCTGCTACCAGGACAATAAAGTCAGTTGGATGGAGGGTTCAGCCTCTGTAGACATAGAGTCTCCTCCGCTAAAGCCCTTCTCCAGGCCGCACATATCGGACGGACCCGTGTCTTTCTCCGATCTAGTGAAAGACAGCATCCCTGACATGTCCGAACTTGAGTTGCTGCATGCCATAAATACCAGCGTGAAACTCATGGACGTGAGAGCAGAGCTGGAGAATGTCACAAGAAACCTAGAAGACTTTGACAAGCGGTACGACGACATTACGGCTAGCAGGGTAACATTCGGAGGGTGGCTTTCAGGATTCGCCAGTGATGCGGCCCTATGGACCTCTATAGCTATTCTCATGGCTTGGTCCACAGCGCTATCAGTCGGGATCGGGTACATGTTTCTATTTAGTGGGGTGGTGGTGGTGGTGGTGGTGGTGGTGGTGGTGGTGCAGGTGCTTTCACGAACCTTACAAAGAGGCGGTATAAAATGTTATAGACAACGACACCCTTGTAAATGTGTGTATAAACATCATATCCCTTTGTCCTTTTGCCTATCGATGCTTGAATAAATGTTCTACATGACAAAGAAGCTGTGTCCTTGTGATTGTCTCTTTCATGATATGAAAGTAGGATGACCGAGGAAACAGGGAAAGGTAAAGCACACTCCAAGATGGCAGTCATTTACACAACCTTATTTATTTCACTTTACACAATGGACAGACATGAACTGAAAATGTATACAGGAGGCTTGGTGATGTCTCACATTAGGTTATACAATCACACCGATATATTGTTATAATACAATTTCGTTATGTAAAGCTCACATTTGGTCACGGGTGGTCTCTATTCAGATCAGAAAGTCATTGAAACACCACAACAATCTTGGTCTGGATATCATGCCTATCTCCTGATCTTCCGCAAGTAACCGGTATCAGTAACACTGCCACAGTCCCGGATGAGACAACATCTCCGCCTGGGCGCAACAGTACCGATGCGTCTCCCCTCGAGATAACCAAGTCGGCAGGTTCAGCGATCGCCAGTTCTGGTTGCTTCTCAGTAATCACCATCTCCTTGGGTGGCTGGAACCACTCACTCGAGTGTTGCCCAAAGAACCACCCCCCTGGAGAGACTGCCATGTATTTCTTCAAGTGAATGTAGCGGTCAATGATTATGGAACCCTTGACATGTATGTTGCGTATACCCCGTCGACATCAGGTTCGATCTTGGTATAGCCGATTCTGTTCATAGTCAGCTCTTCTGTGTCTTCTTTCTCTTCAGCCAGTATAAAGTTAGGAGCCAGGACCAGTACACCGTGTGAGCCGACGCTGGGGTCATCCTTCTCAGTATAAACAACCAGGGAGCCATTAGCCTCTGTGTCATAGTGGAAACCCAGGCCGCCCCCGATAGCTTTGTCAAATGTAGCCAAGTCTCCCTTGGAAATGAGCACTCTGCCCTTTGATGTTACATGTTCATACTCCCCGAAGCGAACGCTGGTGCCGTCTCTGGATATGACCAGATCCGTGCTGGATGATTCCATCTGGTCATCTGGGGTAGACTGGTAGGGGTGCCTTTTGTGCAGGTTTGCATGGATTACATTAGTGAAATCACCTTCAATTTTCATATTCTCATACACCTCTAACACCACCGAGCCCTTCTCGTTGTCAATGTTGCCGAGCCGCACGGCCATGAACACTGAGCCATCATAGACAGTACGCTTAGCTGGATCACATTCATGACTTGTGGTTGTGTCAGTCATGGCTCGATTCAACTGTGTCTTGACAATCTGTACTGCTGTGGGATCCTAAGGCTCTAACACAGTTTTAGGTTTCTAGTGAGCTCTCTTGGTCACATTTATTCAAATGTAATAGCCAACCAAGAGTCTCGAACCCAGGCTACAATATCCAGCCCTGGCCTGTCTATAACACAGAGACAACAGCCCCGAATGTCTAAACCAGGCCTGATTATCCGACCACGCGTCTCTAACCAAGGCTACAATATACAGCCCTGGCCTGTCTATCACACAGAGACAACAGCCCCGAATGTCTAACCCAGGCCTCATTGTGCCCCTGTCAAACACATTGGATAGCTACGGTGGATCCGCCCCATGCAGAGTCTCAACACACAGACTGTTCTCAGTATGTCAGGGACCAGCAAGGGGTGACCATGTCCGTGACTATTATTTATAAAATTGTCAAAGATTGAATTTGGTTCACCCATTTCTCTATTATTTATATAATTGTCAAGGATTGAATTTGCTTCACCCATTTCTATCCCAGTCCGAAGCTGTATCTATGTATGTATACAATGTGCTTTGTTGAATAAAACAGAAACGTACCAGGTGGAATATAGTCAAATCTTTATTTTAACATTTCACTATAATATCAACTTGGTCATAGACAGACTATACATTTAGGTAAGCAGAGTATAAAAGCATATAACGGAACAGTAGACTTTATCATCAGCTCTTGTGTAGTCAAGTTTCAGTACTTTACCCTACGCAATGCATTGCTGTCCTGAGCCTCACCTACACAAACTCAGTGCCAGAGTGAAGGTCTTCCCTTGCTACTGTTTAAGGTTGTCTTGGATAGTGATAAAATGCAAAGCAGAGACTCGTAAATACATTTGTTAAGGGTCAGACATAGATTACAGGGTCTGTAAAATTAGACAGAGAGAATATGGAACGAGCGGGTCATTGAGACCAGACCATGGGATATGTGAGAGAGAGATATAATACTAATTTAATTCAATAAGGTCTGAAAGGATGACAACAGAATGGCCACCACAGGAAATATATGTACACGATAAATGTATTCTTTTTGTTGTATTACATTAAGGGCCTTACCACCATTATAATCTAATCTTGGAACAGATGTGGGCGGTACTGGGTGTGAACAAGCAAGACCTCAGACCAAAAGATGATTGGTGGCATGAGAGAAAGAAGGAGTGACTGCATTTAATATGGGATGTACTCATGTCATGTGGGGGTACAAATCAGAATTGTGTGATTGGTTGAATCAGCTGTTTCCTAATTTGAAGATCATGTTATCCACGACAGACACAATAGCCAACCTGTGTTGAGGGTTCTCTGAGTGAAGGTTATATTATCCAACCAATTGTAGGTGATGTCATGTACAATATTAAACCACATTGGATAGCTACGGTGGCTCCGCCCCATGCATAGCCTCAACACACAGACTGTTCTCAGTATGTCGGGGGCCAGCAAGGGGTGAACATGTCCGTGACTATTATTTATAAAATCGTCAAAGATTGAATTTGGTTCACCCATTTCTCTATTATTTACAAAATTGTCAAAGATTACATTTGGTTCACCCATTTCTATCCCAGCCCGAAGCTGTATCTATGTATGTGTACAATGTGCTTTGTTGAATAAAACAGAAACGTACCAAGCGGAATATAGTCAAATCTTTATTTTAACATTTCACTATGATATCAACTTGGTCATAGACAGACTCTACATTTAGGTGAGCAGATTATAAAAACATCAAAAATAAGCAGCTCTTCACTTCACCCTTTCACCGTTATATCACCTCTGTCATAGACAGAATAAACATTTAGGTAGGCTGAGTATAAAAACATACAACAACTGTAACCCTTACCATCGGCTGTTGTGTAGTTAACGTGCTCTGCCCTGCGCGAAGCACGGCTGTCCTGACTCTCACATGTCCTTTCACTCAGTTGCATCCCAGCCTCAAACCCAACACACAGACTGTTCTCAGTATGTCGGGGGCCAGCAAGGGGGTGAACATGTCCGTGACTATTATTTATAAAATCGTCAAAGATTGAATTTGGTTCACCCATTTCTCTATTATTTACAAAATTGTCAAAGATTACATTTGGTTCACCCATTTCCATCCCAGCCCGAAGCTGTATCTATGTATGTGTACAATGTGCTTTGTTGAATAAAACAGAAACGTACCAAGCGGAATATAGTCAAATCTTTATTTTAACATTTCACTATGATATCAACTTGGTCATAGACAGACTCTACATTTAGGTGAGCAGATTATAAAAACATCAAAAATAAGCAGCTCTTCACTTCACCCTTTCACCGTTATATCACCTCTGTCATAGACAGAATAAACATTTAGGTAGGCTGAGTATAAAAACATACAACAACTGTAACCCTTACCATCGGCTGTTGTGTAGTTAAAGTGCTCTGCCCTGCGCAAAGCACAGCTGTCCTGACTCTCACATGTCCTTTCACTCAGTTGCATCCCAACCTCAAACCGAGAAGTGCCACGGGCTTCACCTACACTAAATGGGTCCCTCTCCTTAGATTCATTGTTGTTTACGCTTGGATAAAAGTGCCCTGGTTTGACACATTAGCCATGATTGGGTAGCTATATGAGCCGCATTTGGATAGAGCAGCCCGACCTGGATACTTCGGTCATGGTCATTACAGTCATGGGTGGATAAACGCTTGTCCTTCAGATGTCACGGTCATATATCCAAACTGTGTTGGTACAACAGTAGAGTCATGTTTGGATAATATAATTGTGGTGGGCTGTACCAGTCAGGTTCCAATACCCCCTTTGTGTGGTGTGTACAGTGCGTGAAAGGTACATTATCCAACCAATGGTTAGTGATGTCATTACAGGTCTCTCATGTAAAGCGCACAGAAGGCACACACAGCATTGACTGCATGGCTTTGAGAGAAGTCTAACAGGCTCCAGTTCTAACCCATAGACTACAGTGGGCTACTTGTTGCTTGAAGGCAGGTTCATGTGACACACAAGACCCGTTTATGAGAGGTGATAGTCATCGATAGACGATCAAGATGGAAGGTGTAACCACAAGATATATCGTTGCCGAACAGCCTCCCTGGTATTTCAAATCAGATTACAAAGATACCTTCACTTGTAAACGGACACAAGGACTTTTTGATAAAGTGGTGGACTTGATGATGTCTAAGCAACAGGCTCTGTCGGATAGAGAGAAAAGATACAAACCGAAAACCATATATAAGATTATCAGAAACATGGTGATCAAGGACGCTATCACTATACAACAACAACCCTCGCGTTTGTTACTACTTGCGCTGATGGACCTAGTTGACATTGAAAGTGGGAGATGCTTAGAGTCTATGGCTGATGTAGACAAGGCCGGTCTCAAGCACGTGATTCTGGCATACGGTAACTACAGGACCTTCTATATACCGACTAAAGATCTGATAAGCACCAACGGTAAGAAGGTGATTCCAGTGGTCACACAGTACTCTAACAAACACAACTTCTTCTACTGTGACAGCAGCCGGTCCATGATCGGAACCTACACCGTCCTCTTCCTGACAAAAGGGAAAAACAATGTCAAGTCATACTTCATCCAGGAGGTACTGTTTGTCCCGGGACTGGAGAGCCTGCGGTTGCTGAAAAGTGTCACGGGTGACAAGTTTGAATTTTGGGACATGGCCCTGGAAGTGCCCACTCACTCTACAGCCCTGACCCCTTCCTTTCAACAAATACAGCCTGTCCAGTTGTTGCGCACGGAGGACAAAACAATGGCCACCCAGGCTCTAGTCTCTCGCATGGAGGAGATAGCCCCCATGTGCTGCGTGCCAAGCACGGCGGCTGAAATGTTGATGACACCGCGGAGACAAGGGTTGATTGTTTCACGGACAATGAAGTGATATGTGACCTGAAACACTTCCACTATGAGAACAGTGGCCCTCGTACTGTCTACTTTAGAAGGAGCTGCAAGGTGCTGGATGGCAAGCGGGTGAACCTGGTACCTGTTGTCATACGGAGAAAGGGCCAGGCTCTGGCTCCTCAACTGTACGCGTGTCTACCACTGTGAGGTTTTGCAGGGCCGTGAAGCAATCCTGTGTCAATGGCAACGGGGAGCTGGTGATCTGTTGGAATGACACGTTAAAGGACCTGGAGAGAGACACGTTTACCAGCGGGCCCGACATGTATCAGGAGATACACGGTCCTGCATTGGCAGCATTCATCAAGCGGGTGAATCCAACCAGCTGGTGCAATTACATACCGAGGCACGTGGAGAGCATGATTGGTGACCCTATCATGGTCGAAGTGGTAGAACTGGCCATTACATTGATGGACTGTAAGATTCCCAATGCGTTCCCAGTGGCAGAGCTGCTACATTGTCCACTTGAGAAGGTGCGAGACCACGTCAAGTTCTGGGACATGTACGCCTCTGACAATATCGTTCGCACCACCGTACAAAAGATGCGGGCCAGTATGGTGGAGCGGCAGATGAGAAACGACTGGTTAGAGTTGTCTCACATCTCGTTCAGATACTGGGAAAAGAGACAACATGGTAACGATGGGACACCCGATATGGCTAAGGCGTTTGAAGAGTTGTTCAACCAACACACCCCCAACAACATAGCCAAAGCCCAGAGGATGTGGCACTCCCTGATCAAACATGATACGAGCAAGATCAAGGACAAGGAGTTGGTACAGCTGTATGCCACGGCCAAGGTCCTCTTTTTAAAACTGCGCACTTATCAAAACAAATTGAAGAAATATGTGAAGGTAGGAGAGGGAGAGTGGTGCGATCCCAATAGCACATCATCCTCCCCACACTCTACCCAAGTGCATGACATGTCCTCCAAGAACCCGGCCGGCGCTGATGAGTGCAGCGAAGACGACGCTGTGCCTGGTGCCAGTGAGACAAATGACATGGTGTACTCTATCGTCACACCAACCCATTCCCATTGCGACGTGGATCAAGAACCTTCCTGCTCTACTGCTGAGCGAACCTTGGTTGAACGAGGACTGTCTCCGGAGAGACGCTGTTTGTACTCTCCTTGGATTAGATAAAAGCCTGTTGGACACAAGACACAGGGACACCCTTGCCGATTGGGTCAGCAACAACCGACACGTCGTCAATATACTTCAGAGTTACAGCTTGCAGGACAGACTCAGCAAAGCCCTGGTTGATTGCTTAAAGTCTTTGGCCACCGACCACTGGAGAAGCAAGGTATTACGATCCTTCCAGGGTACCCGGGGTCAACCGAGGGGTGATTCGGAGCAGCCTGTGACTACCCTGTCCAGATCCATGACGCCTGGAGCAGAAAGGAAGAAGATGGATTCCGGTAGCACACGCGTTGGCAAATGTGCTAAGAACAAAATGCCTTTCCACCAGACCAAAGTGGTAATGCGGGATCTATCGGCTTCTAAGTCAAATAAGGCATCGGGCACTAAGTCATCCGGGTCGAAGAGTGAAACGAAAGTCCGCTATTCACGAGCTCACAGGCCGCGTCCCAGGTACAGTGGGGACGACGATGACCAGCCTTGGCTGAGCCAGGCCGAGGAAGACAACAGTGAAGAGGAAGAGTGTTACTTGGATGAAGTTAACATCCCCGGTGAGGAGTTGGAGGCTACAAAGAGCTACGACGACAGCGAGTCCCTTGACGAATACGATATCACTGACCAATTCATAAACGACGGGTCTACCGGTGAGGAATATAGCAGTGAAGAGGAGGAGGACGATGACGCCTTCTGTGCTCAGGTTAAAAACAGGGCCAAACTGGCTAAGTGTAGAACCAAGAATGTTAATCGGGGACGTAGGTATAAGAGCCAGGAGTCACATTCGGAGTCTGAAAAGGACGCCTGCTCCCCAAAGCCTGGCTGCAGTGGTTTGAAAGAGGAAAAGAGCGGCTATAAGCGCGTACTGCTATCCGATTCGGACAACGATTCTATGATGCCAGAGGACAAGCGTGTCAAACGCACAAAGGACAACCGCAGTCCACACAAGAGAGGATCTAAACTGAGCAGGAGTGACAAGGTGGTTAAAGAGAAGACTCCCCAGCTCTTAGGAAGGAAAGATAAAGCGTGTGCTAAAAAGATACTGGACAAGTCTAACAAACGGTGCGAAGCAGGACAGACTGCTAAGAAGATACCGAGCCGCAATCGAGAATCCAACCAATATAAGAGCAAACTGTCGGAGTCGGAAGAAGATGACTACGAAGGGGAGGGAACCCACTGGCAAGGTATAAAAAGGGGACATTGTTCCAAGCTAAAAGTCACTCGCTCTCCGGTCATCGATACCGACTCAGAGCGAGAGGAGATATGCACGCTTAAGAAGCAACAAAAAGGCACACTTGTCAATAGGTCCGGAGAGAACCTGGACAACCCAGTAACCGAGAGGTACCCGGTCCAGCAGAAAGATTCCAAAGGCCAGCAACCCGGCAACCGCTCAGGTGCTAAAGTTCCACATCGGAGGTCTGCCGTGTCACAACTCAAAGGACCCAGATTACATGTAGAGGCTGGGCAAAAGGCAGCCAAGGTTACTGATCAAGCTGCTGCCTGGCATGCTGACACCACTCAACAGGATTGTTCAGATCAGCAGGGAGACGGGGAGTGGGTCCGTGACCACGAAGGACTAAACAGAGAGGATCACCCTACCCATCCTGCTGAGCCTACGTCCGCTGCCGAGTCAGAGTCGCAGCCAGAGGACGATTCCGAATCAGACTTTAATGATCGACTGGAAAAAAGACCAGCAGGGACAGGGTGTAGCGACCCTGTAACGGACTCTGGCGAGACAGACTATTATGTTTCTATGTGATACTAGTTATGTCTTCCCGTATAATAAAGAAGCAGCCTGTACGTGGGCCCAAGAGCGATCATGTGATACGATATCTAGAGGGACTGGCTAACAGCGTCTCTGTCTCACAGTTAGACGAACCGTGCACCTCATCGGCAGTGCTGTCATCTACCTATTCAACCTTGGGCTACAAAGCAGAGGAACCAAAGGTTGTTGTGAATACCCTGGATAGGTATATTGTGAAGAAATGATACCAATGTGTTTAGTTTGATATGTGAGTTCATGAAATGTGTAAACCTGTGTGACTGCCCTATACCCAAAGTTATACTCATCCTTGTACAACATACTAAACCTGAGTTAAACATGGCTTTGTGATTGTCTTTTGCATCTGTCTGTGTAACTGCATGTAGTTATTATAATAAAAACATGTACGCATACAATGGTACCTTTATCACAACTTTATTATTTCATGCAGGGAAATGTAAGGTACATGCTGTTAGGTAGTATCACATATGTACAGATCCTCATTCGTGTCACAAGGGGTTCAACGGTGGCTGTTTATGGTACATGAGCATGTAAGCCACGCCGTTGCATAGCGTAGATCCCGCCAGACGTAGACTTGACATCTTCCCATGAGCACACCCTGAAGTGAGAGTCATCTGCAAGATACCAAATGTCATGGTCTCGCACATAAGCTGTGTAATGTCCACAGTAGTGAGAACCAGAGTGGGCTACAACAGCGTACAGCTTGTATACAGTTTCTAGCATTGCTTCAGGGTCTTTCATGATATATTTCAGGTCCAGTGTCTCAGGGAAAGCAAACCTCGTGCCTGTCTTGACTATATCACCCGTATCTCTGCCAATGTTCCTAACCCGCTCGATCCTCATACACACAACCTGCGGTAATGACAATAGCTTGCTCGTGATTTCGATCTGTGTTCCTGTGTGGCAGTGTGTACAATGGTAGTCACAGGTGGTGAACGTGTTGTCAGTGTACAGCTTGATGTAGTCCTGCAGCTCCGTAGGGAGATGAGCTCCCATCGACACCGTGATCGTGTTGGACTTGTAGAGCGTGGACTGGACTGTGTTACAACTGAGGCAGCGCACACGGTCCTCATTCTCAATGTCCCACAAACGCCCTATCTTGTTAGCTAGCCCACAGTCGTCTGCTAGAGCGTTGATGATGCACTTGAAGACCACGTCTGCGTCCTCCTGTACGTCGAAAGGCGCTCCTCTGTACGATGTCAGTGCGTCTACCAGTGAGCTCGGATCACACGGTGACTGGTTGCATTCGGTCATATCGTAGATGAGACGCTTAAGCTTCAATGTCACCCTATTAGGAGATCGGTGATCGTGATCATCGACCAGCCGAATGAGGTCCCGTAGCTCACGTGTCCCATACAGCACTTGGACAACGCTGTTGATGCTGCAGTAGGTCCCGTAATTGATCAAGCCCCGCATGGTGTAAGGTGTACAGGGTGATAGTGATCAGTGGAGACAGCAGGCTTGGTAGAACAATGTCACAGCGTCCGACGTGGCACAGTGAACATCGGTTTAGGATATTTAGTACTCGGTCACACTGAATGTAGTCACGCTCTGGAACATCTCTCGGAGAGATATCGTAGACCCTTGCGGGCTCAGTAGAACCATGAGTATTGTCATCTTGTAATAGTCGCTAGTGAACTCTTCCACAGGTCCCTGCCGCTTACACTTTGTGAACATTATGACAGGGGCCCACTTGGAATCGGTCTGGGACACTAGGTCGTGCGTGAAACAGCTGCCGTTCACGGTGAGTAACGTTGACCGGTCCAGTTGATCTATCCTGGTAATCCCAGAGAGCGCAGAGGCGGCCAGCGTCACCTTTGTCAAACCCTGCGCATAATCGAGCGTCAGAATCTCGAGCCTAGACGATCCGAATATCTTTACTCTCATCCGTAGCACTATGTTCCTAACCAGTGTAGTCAGTTTAGTAACACCCAGGACCTCTGTTGTCTGGTTGCCCCTGTAAGGATCCGGTTCTCCGTACAGCAGCAGTTTGCCCCTGCTTCTATCACGAGCGTCTTCTTCCTCGCCCAGGTCTGTCAGCCAATCTGCTATTTCCGATGTATAGTCTCTGAAGGTGAAGCATCTACCGAGTAGAGTTAAGAGGTGTGGACTTGTCCTCTCGCAGGTATTTAATCCTCTCAACCACTGGATCGACTCGGTCAGCACCAGAGAGGCAGCCGTGCCTCTGCTCAGCTTGCAAAGCCACTGGCACAGTTTCGAGTCGGGTAAGTGCTTTGCCACCATAGTAGTACAGAGACCGGCCAAGCTCTTACATTGGTCACTGAGCATCGAGGACAATGGCTTGTTGAAGTTCCTGCTCAGATATGGGACTATGTCGATCATCACGGCTCCTTTACCGATCACGACATATCTCCATTCGGTCATGTGCGAGGGCAACAACTTCATGTCTAGGGCCGCTTTGAGCGTGAGAAACACTTGTAGCAGGAAGGCATGTGCCGAGTTAGGTGAGTCCGATGTGGTCCAGTCCAACACCTGCTTGCAGCCATCGAACAACTGAGCGTATTGGAAGATGAACATAGCCCTGCTCCTAGAGCACTTACACAATCCATCTCTGGGACCAGCAAACAAAGCAGGGTTCATTCTGGTCATGATTTGTGACTGGATAACCACCCTTTCTTTGAAGCGTGCTATCTCCTGCTCGTTGTTACTCCTCAGAATGACCATGGTCGTGTCGATCTCCCCTTCGATCGTCTTGCCTCTTACACTCACTCTACCCTGTATATCATCACCGAAACCGGGGACTGTCTCTGCTGCCGGTGTGCTGCTGGGTGCTGTTGGTGCGTCCTCGCCACTGGCGTCATAAATGTTCCCTTGCGACTGGTTGACAATGTGCTTGTCCACACTGGCTCCTACTTGGCCTGTGGTGAGGTCTAGAGGCTTGATACAGTTATCGCTCACTGACGCTATAGCACAATCGCCGCCGAAGACGGTCCCATCAGCCAAATAGCTACAGCTCAACAGTTCGGTCAAGTAGTCACTCCATTCAAGGCTCTTCAAGTCCAGGAGAGCTACCTCCCTTGCCACGTGCCCCGCGTCGGCTCTGACCGAACTGTCCATACCATGAGCCTCGTTGGATTGGACCGGAGGGAGCTCCTCTGCAGCTTTCTGTGTCTGTGTCCCATCTACCAGGGAGGGTTGAGGACAGAGCTGATGCTGTCCGCAGTGTAGGATCGACGTACCCACATCTGGGTAGTTAATGTACAACCCGGGCGCCGTCTTGGATGGCCTGACCCCGACAGGGTTGTCGCAACCCTTGCGTTTGCTATACTTGCTCTTGTATAAACGGTC
Organism: Brachymystax lenok tsinlingensis; assembly: GCA_030435695.1. NCBI lineage: Eukaryota > Metazoa > Chordata > Actinopteri > Salmoniformes > Salmonidae > Brachymystax > Brachymystax lenok. The sequence continues at coordinate 125,008 of JAGFMH010000034.1, read as the reverse complement.
GAGCTCGCCGACCTTGCTCGAGTACCAACTGTAAGGCTGGATGAAATCAGGCGCCAACCTGAGGAGGTCTATTCCGTAGTACACTTTGGACTGGGACCCGATCACAGTAACAGGGGTTTGTGGGGGACTTCTCTCTGCCATCAGTGTAGTGAGTCCATTGGGGACACAGTCGTTGGCCACTATCATGTCGGTTGATCTATATTCCCCTACCTGTACGGACAAGGGCATCTGTTTGCAAGGAAACTGCGCGTCGTTGACATCTTGCATCAAACACTGGTATCGTGTGAGGCCTAGCAGTGCGGAAGGAGACCATCTCTCTTGAGGAAACAGGGTAATGCATAGCACCCCAATATAGACAAACGCTTTGTCCGCTATGTGAGAGCCCATGTGAATGAGGCTATTGAGTATAGCCTCCACGGAGGGCCTTGCGTGTTTGTGTTTAGCCTGGAGGGAGCTAGCGTTTATCGATGTCATGTAGCGTAGGTCCAAAGTGGCATCGTCGTCCGGCCTGTAAACCCCTACCATATTGGATAGATTCTCAGCGTATGTCTTCTTACAATAGCCTTGCTCCGACCCTTTGTATTTGAACAAGGGCAAGCCGCTGTGTAACTCCCACATCACACAGTACCAGCTGAATATGTCACTGCCGGTGGCTGAGTTCAAGCACCACAGCACTTCGGGGGCCATGTTAGTGCGGTTGCCCCGAGGCTGATCTGGGGTAGAGAAGTTGCACGACGTGCCAAAGTCGCTGATCTTGAAGGCAAAGGGTATGGGCTTTCTGTCCGGCTGGCTACAGACCAAGACGTTCCTGTGTGTGAAGTCCCTGTGCTGGATGTATCTCGATCTCAAGTATTCAAGCCCTCGGAGGGTGTCCAGCTCTACTGCGGGACTACCGAGGTGTCCCTTATTTGCCACATGAACTCCTGTAGCGAGAACAGCGCTGCTTCCATAATGATAACAGCTCTACCTCCCAATTGGTATCCGGGACTTTCACACCAAAAGCCTCCGAATGTGCGGAGGATGTTTGGGTGTTTCATTGACACCCCAACCATCACCTCCTCCACCTGGGAGGCGATGTGTGCGTAACGACTGAATTCATTGTCTATGAAAGGAACACTCCAGTCCACCATTTCTGGAAACAGGTTGGTCTTTGCAACCAGATGAGAGTTAACCTGAACGGTTACCCCAAAGCCTCCTCGACCCAGCACCATGTTCTGTTTGGATACCAGTTCTTCTATGTCAAATTCACATCTAGACCCACTGCCCCCGCAATGTTGGCGTAGACGCTCCACGGATGGCCGTTTGTTGTAGGGCGTAGAGGCTTGAATAGTCGCCCAAAGTTGTCTCACGGTCACCTTGGGTGTCCTGGGTGTAGTCGTGTTGTAGCTCATCATCGAACATCCATCTATCACTGGACATTCCTGCTGAGGCATCGGTTTCGCGTCCTGATGTGTAGCCCTGGCGAACCTGGGGAATGGGGACGTACTGTGGGGGTGGAATAAGCTCTGTGTGTCCTTGATCAACTTGGTCAGCTCCGGACAGCGAGGGGCCCTCACAGGGCATTGCATCACCCTGAACAAAAGGATTGAGTTGTATTTACAGCTCATTATCGATGGGTCCGAGTATCGTTTTATGTATACCACTAGGCGTTGTATACCACCATTGATACTAGGTTCTTCGGCGATGCTCACCACTCCGACACTTGTGAGACTGTGCTCTATGATAACTTTGTTGAGGACTGTCACCGTGTCCTCATTCTGTCTGAAGGTGAAGTCTCCAGGTTTTATCCCGAGCCACTCCAGTACGCTTTGCACGTCGTTATAACACAAGGTCTTAACATGAAACAAATTGTAACGCTCTACCAGGTCTAGCAACCTTTCGGCGTTGCTTGTGGGTTGGTTCCTCACCTGGGCCATTTCCTTTCCAGCCTAGCAACATCGACGACTATTTCCCTGTAGCACATCAGGTGTGGTAAATAGGACATGAACGGTGCGGTTCGTAGAGAGATCGTGTTCTCTGAACACGCTTCCGCATCACTGTTCGAGTGCCTGATCGTGGCAGGGGCGCCAGCTACGGGGCTGCTCCAAGACAGTGGGTTAAAGAGCGTAGAGACGCTCCAGATGGCATTGCAGCTCTTGAGAGATATGTGGAAGAGAGCCGATACCTTGTATATACCCAGAGGTGATGTAGAATCTCTCCACCGCATGGAATGCTACAGCACTGCGCGTAGCGAAACTCCTATACCCGAGCCGATAGTATCGGAGCTTGCCAAGTTCTCCAGATACTACATATATCTGTTGTTTCGTTACTGCATGACCTCAGCGGTCCCAGCCACATACAACCAGCAGGGTCTGATGAGTAACCGCCTGATCCGCGTGGCTCTGTTGGAACCCAAGACAAATTCATTTCCCTTAGGCGATATACCCAGGAGCTGGCTCGAGGCTACAGTGTCCACAAACCTCCCCTCAGCTCCACCTAGTCCAGAAGGCTTCTTCACGAACGGCTTCCCGCAGAACCCTCCCCAGCAGCCACCTCAGCATTCACCTCAACCTCTGGAGAATTACGGGTATCCCCAGCAGCAACATCTTCAGCCTCAGCCCCGGCAGCATGTTCGACAGTGTAATGGAACCTTTGACCGTACCAAGGCGCAGGATCACCCTCTCCCTTTGCAGCGCACCACCAAACAGTTATATCCAGCTCTGACTGAGCACAGAGTTAGTGAACCGTACCATGGCAAGCTCACGGCTGGCGCGGATACTAGTCCTAGACCAAAGAATCTGTTTAGGAAAGGCTGTTATGACTCCAATGTTGACAGCGAGGAGGACTATTGAGTGTGTGTGTGTGTGTGTGTGTGTGTGTGTGTGTGTGTGTGTGTGTGTGTGTGTGTGTGTGTGTGTGTGTGTGTGTGTGTGTGTGTGTGTGTGTGTGTGTGTGTGTGTGTGTGTGTGTGTGTGTGTGTGTGTGTGTGTGTGTGTGTGTGTGTGTGTGTGTGTGTAGAAGAACAGGTAACCATGGTCCCAGTGCCTAGTAATGAGTGTCTAGGGAACAGTAGGTAATCATTAAGGCCACATGGCACCCTGTATATTGAAAGTAATGTAATAGTACATATCGACAAAGACACTCCCTGTGTTAACGCAGTTGGATACACGGCCAATGTTCAATTTAATAATCAAAGAGTCTACGAAATCATTCCCTGAGTTAAAATGAAAATGGGCGGTGACACGGTCCGTGGTTGGAGGCAATTGGGTCTTTAAAACCACTAACAGTGGTGCTGTCTACCTCAGTAAGGCTAATCATCACAGAGTGCAATGGCAGCAGCATCTACGGGACCAGAGGAGATGGACCGTACTAGTGAGGTGATGAAGGTGGAGAGACAGAACTCAGAGTACAATAAGTCACCTATGGAGCCTGCCACCGGGGCCACAGTTGCCACCCAGCGCAATATGGACATGGCGTGTGGTGTGTGTTTGGATGTGGTGCTTGCCAAGGACAATCCAAGGGAGCGTCGATTCGGGATTCTACCCAACTGTAGCCACTGTTATTGCCTGGAGTGTATCCGCACTTGGAGGACTGTGAGGTTGCGTGATATCAACACCGTTAAACTGTGCCCAGAGTGTCGAACCAGATCGCACTTCTTCGTCCCGAGTGATCACTGGGTCGACGATAAAGAGGAGAAGCGAAAACTCATCCAGGCATACAAAGATGTCATGGCGAGTAAACAGTGTCGATACTTTGATCGAGGTCCTGGAACGTGCCACTTCGGCTCAAGGTGCTTCTACAAACACCACCGGAGGGAAGGATCTCATACCCAGATTATGAATCCCACCTGGACAATGGTGTCCACCAATTGTGGTTACACCTGGTCATTGCCATCTGAGACACAACAACAGGAGAGCAGCTACCAATTTTTCCAAGTGTACCTGACGCAGACATTGCTCACGCTGCTGTAAGACTATAATTGAACTTATCGTGCCGATTAAAGGACTGCGTCTAGCGCTCTAGCTATTCTCCTCATAGCTACAACCCAGGACGGGACTGTCTGTATCAGTAATAGACAATGAATGATGTTGCCATCTATTGTACATGTAATGTCCTGTGTGATATCAACCTTGTATCTCTTTACAACTACTGTTTCTTTGGTATAACTGTGGTTATGTTGATTGTGTTGATGTGTATCAGTCCCAAATAAAGTTGAGATATTGCCAACAATGATAGGAACAAGCTTTCGTTTATTGTAACATAACACATCACAAGGTACATGTCAAACATACACTGGAGTGAAGCGGCCTTTGAAACCATTTTTCAAAGTGGTAGCTCGTGACCCAGGGTAGAAGCGCCTGCTTGAATCGTCCCGATACCTTCTGTCTCGATCACTGTAGTTTCCAGGGTTGTGCCTGCTGGTACCGGGACACTCAGAGGTCCCGTTGCGCGGCCTCCTGTGCACTGCTCTCAATCTGAATCGGCCCTCTTCTCCCCTGTTGTATGAGCTCACAGGGACGCCCAGTCGATACTTAACCGAGACACGGTCCTTGCACTTGGAGACACTGTAGGCTGTGGTACGAGGAGAATAGTTCAAGAGCTTCCTCTGTGCACCAAGTCGATCCCCTATTGATAGCCTCTTGATCTTGGATGATAGGTTGTCGATGTCCACGGGTCCTGGTTTCCTTGGGTTAGGTGGGGTATACTGCGTCCGCTCTGACAATAGTTTCTTCATCAACACCTTTCGTAGAGTATCGCACAGGCTCCGATGTTGTTTAGCGAAATGTTCTCCGTAGTCCTCCATCAGCTGTCTGTAAGGGATAGCTAGAAACCTATCCAGCGTCACATGCTTGAAGTTGTCACTGTGTTGACATTGATCCCATTCCGTCAGATAGGACTGTACAGCCATGACTTGCAGATGTGGCTATTGTACAAGAACCTAGGTTAACAAGTATACAATGGTAAATAGGAAGTGTCTCTTTTATTGTGTAGCCTCCTTTATCCACTTTGACCCTGGTGTTCTGCTGGAGACATCAGCCTCGGTTGGGCAAGTTAGCCGCTGTCAGATATGTTAGTCATAGTCCGCGAGTCGGCCCGGATCTGATGTTGCAGCTCCTAGACGCAGCATGGTTTGGGATGATTTAGCCCAGGGTAGAGATATTAACCATGATCTGAAGCTAGTGCTCCATCCACTAGACCTTGGTGAAGGGATATACACACAGTCACATAGTCCAGGTACACATCCCCACAGATCAGAGGTACCAGACAGGGTAGAGGCACAAAATGGAACTGACTAATAAATTCAAGATGGCACACTACCTAATGACAAACAAAGACACCTTCGAGAAGCTCCTGGCAGCAATAGAAGACTACAAAAACCTGCCGCTAGATAGTACACTAGGACGCAACCTTAACTCGATGCTTATGAGGAAGAAGTCAAACACCGATGTGACCTACCCCGAAACTCTGATATCTGTAATGTACTCCAGCATGGGCAGGGAGGTTGCCTGGAGTCTTCTCCTCAGCCTACTCAAAAAGCACAATGGTGACTTTAGAATTACTGACATCGAAGCGCACGGCCTTAAAGGGCTGGTGAAATATGACAACTATCGGGGGTCGAACCTAGGCTCAATCGTGGAAAACACACTGGCGAACCTCAACCGAGCTGATGTGAACCGAGTGAAACTGTTGCTGTCGTGGGAGATTATCACGGGGTACATGTATATTCCCTATGGTGTCATTGAGAAGAAAGATATCTACGACCTAACAGATGTGATTGTCTCTAGGCACTGTGGCCACGCCGTCTATGTGATGACTCTAATCCTGACACAGATCGAGCAAATGGACCTGGTGGGGGGACTAATCTCAGCATCGACCGGCAGGAGGAAAGGAACCAGAGTGTGCCCGAAACCAAACTGATCTCGGGTGACAACTGATTGAACGGCGGCTCTCCACAGCACTGAACAATGTTTCATTCTCAGTAATGTACATATGTGTAACCCATGTTTTTCTTTATGTGACATAACCCCAATATCAGTTTCGGTGTCTGTTTATTGTGCTATACAAATGTAATAAAAGCATTCCGTTTTGGTGATACCCAAGAAAGAACTGTTAAAAGACATTTATTTGCTAAGACACACATGTACCTCAAGGTAATGATTTGTGGATAACCGTACACACACTACACAGTAGAGTACATCCAGAGATCAGACACCTTCCCCCTTCACAATGGTCGACCATGGCGAGTACTACAGTAGTTACTGGTGGATGGACAGCAAGGACGATTGGCTCAATATCTCCTTGTTAGGGGCTCCGTTGTTGATTGTTTTTGGGTTGGCGCTGCTGATAACTCACAGGACCTGTAGCAGACGGGCCTCGTCCCCTATTTACACACCATGTTCGCGTGTACATTCGCAACAGTATGACGCCGTGTATGTGCCCACAACCTGCTCCTGTGACAACATGACCTACGATGGGGACTGCCGGTGCCACGGACATGTCGTGGAAGCTACAGACTCTTCTGTGATTCGAGGTGTGGAAAAGGGTAACTACCTCTCCGGTCCGTGTATATAAACGCTTGCCTTGCAACATGTACAACTATATCTGACACGTAAAACTGAGGTCTACTATTTGTTTCCTACTTATCCTCTACATCTGAATAGAACCAGAACAGATCGAGAAGGTCGTGTGACACCGGGACCCGGCTAGAGTGAGAGGACAACGTAGCCCTTCTGCAACGTGTCACATTAGTTCAACTCCACGCACACAGACATCGGCTGTGTAACCTATATAATACACTATCTAAACACCTTTCCCATCCATTGTATACCTGATGTCTTTTGTGTTTGAACCACCAATAAAGGACACTACCAGGAACCCCAGATGTGTTTGTTTATTAGCAGATGAAATGAATAACATCACATGTACATAATACAATCACACCGCAATCAAAGGCATTCTGCTGTATCGCCTCTGCCTTGCGCATAGCACGTATATGTACCACAAGCCATAGATGAGTGAGAGCACAGCCACTATTAGGAGCGTAGCCATGCTCCATATGCACAGCCCTTTGTTGTCAGCGAGGCCTATGTCCGAGTGGTACACAGGGGTGTTATTTGAAAAGCTCGATATGATGCCAGACATGGCTGCTGCTCCTCGTTCCTCGGCACACTGTCACCCGTGGCTCTGTACGGGGCTCACGGCTTGGTTAGGTGTACTGGGGTTCCACAGCAGCACCTTCCCTTCTCCAGATGAGCCTCAGAACCTGAAGTGTCAGAGGCGCAGGACACAGGTAGAGCTCAGGTCGCAATATGTTGGTACTGTACAGTCATAAGGTAAAGGTGTGCTGTAATTGTAGTCTGATCACTGTAAGACAGTAGACATTTACTACTACATAAATATAGTTGTTGCCGTGAACATTGTTCTTACGCACAACACACCAGCTTACACCCATACCAGTAGAGGCTACACAAGCAGAGGGCTGTGAGTCCCTAAAACAGCAGTGTATAAATTGCAGGGCAATGAATGTGTCCATTAGACAGGTATACAGAAGGCACCTTGGGTAGATGAACATGCCCCAGTCCATAGATTTAACATTGACTGAATGTGTTAGGCACGGTTGGACGCTTGCACTCTCACATACATGGTGTTTATTCAGAGTTGGCCGTGGCCGGGCGATCTAGGCATCATCGGAGACTGAAAGACAGGTATACAGAAGGCACCTTGGGTAGATGAACATGCCCCAGTCCATAGATTTAACATTGACTGAATGTGTACGGGTGGACCCTTGCACTCTTATGTACATGGTGTTTATTCGGAGGAGTTAGCCATGGTCGGGTGATATAGGCGTTGTCTGAGACTGAAAGCCTAGGTACCTCACATTGACTGGATGGACGATCCGTGCTTGGACACATGGTGCTCCCCTATGTATATATAGAAGCAGCTCCTCTTCTCTTTCAATTACATTCTGGCCTGTCTGCCTACTCGACATTAGTATAATGGTGTACCTTACCATAGCCATTAGATGGTGTTGCACACCACTAGAACACATCAACATCAGCACGGCTAACATCACGAAGTGGTACATGAGCAGGTGGACATACACCGACACTAGACATTTGACAGTTATCTGCGTTCAGACTGAATCTAACGAGGCAACAACTTACATAAGCAAGTTACTAGGTTTGATGCAAAACCTCTGGGTTGAACAGACTCACAGTGCAATGACGTGTGGAGACGTGGATACATTGTTGGGAAACAAAGATAGTTTGGGTGTTGTTAGCAACATCTATAGTGTCACTTACACTAACAGTAGACCGGGACTCAGTTTCTACAAACATGTGACTAACACCGTGGCATTAGTGAAAGGTTACGAATGGACGCTAAGGAAGGGGTCTACAGTTGCAGACAATGGGACAAACATGAAGCTGTACTGCCAACATGTAAGTTCGTAACCAATCGTCAGCCAGAGACATGAAAGTTCTCTGTATACTCCTTGGTTAACACTTGTTTGTATGTGTCACCCCTAGGAAACCCACGTTGTCACCGTTATACTGACTGGTTCATCAAACAAGATGATAACAGTACAATGTGAAGAACCCCAGAGAATATACGACCTGATGCAGAAGTATGACGTGGTATGCTCCAACGTATGGGATTCCAACATAGCACTGTCAGCGACTGCTCCTTGTACAGCACTGAGTGACCACAATATGATGCTAGTCTATGCAAACACGGTGCCCTGCACCGATAACGTTGGTCAGGACACCAATATGGACACGTTCTACCACAACATGAAATATATCACACTACAAACAAAGGGCAGAGTGCTGAGACACAGACCATACACCATGCCTCCCTGCCGATCGGTACATATACCGCCACAGTCATCGACCAGTCGTGACAACATCATCTCAAGTGACACTCAGGACGAAACTATACCACTTGCTCTGTACTACGGTGATCAATGGGCAACACTAAGCGCCGTTATCAAGTCAGACGGTCGATTTGTTTCAGGTGTGGAGTGTGAGGATGCCCAGATTGACCAGGATACAAAAATGGTCGAAGTTGAACCGGGTGAAAAGGTTGTGCTCATAGGTAGGTACAGCATTGTACATAGGACAGCTTAACTGGTCATTATTGCACACTTGTGTTGTATAACTTCTGTGTCTATCCCTAAAGGTACCGATGACGAAGCTGATGGGTCAGGAGGACATGGACCGCAGCCCGCTTAGCTGTCTCTGCTGCTTGGAGATATCAGACCGCTACCTTTCCTGTGGTCACTTCATGTGTATACGATGTGCAGACCGTATCAAGACAGATGATGTCCTTGCTTGCCCAGTGTGCAGATCATATTCAAGGTGGACCAGATCCCTTTTCATAGCACCTCACGTCGGGTTTACGTGTCTTGCATGTTGCAGTAAAAAGACCTGGGTTGGAGAGTGTGGACACATAACATGTAGATGCAGCACCAGCTGTGGCGAATGCTCTAAACCCATTACAAAACTGAAAAAACTGTATGGCTTTTGGTAATTGAGACTTAACCAGAATGTAAGGGGTAAACATTTATATTGTGGCATGACCAATTGCTAATGACAACATAGATGGATCTGTTGAATGGCTACCATATACTTTGCTGTACATAAGTAATTTATATCTAACAACATATGTCTATATACCATATATGACCCTGTCACACTAGAATGCTTTGTGTTATTGCATGTATTACCTTGTACGAATAAACTGTTGTATATTACGTGAATAACATTTTAATAAACATCAACTGTTGTATATGACATGGTGTACTTGTTACAAATAAACTGCTGCCACCACCTTGTTGCAAGCCGACAAAATACTTTATTGAACACAGTCAAACTATACATGGTCTTGTAGTACAATGTGACTAGTTTCAATGGTATCTACACTATGTATTGGGTCTGTTGGGTTGGAACCCACTGGCCCTTGACATGAACCATGGGTAATATGCACAAAGGCCTGCTTGTGTAGCTGGAACTTTACTGGGGACGGAGCCTTGCAAGGTTGTACATGTAAGACCCTTCACTTCTGACAGTGAGCAAGTAGTACGATCTCACCCTGTTCTCTCTGTATACTATGAGAGTATATAAACAACTGTCCCTGTGTTCATCTCCATACACCTCGTGTTCACCCCCTGGGTGCCAACATATTAAAAGGCTACATTCTAGTCTCTGTGAGAGTTCTGTCATCTGTGAGCAATGACAGGTGCTTTGGCTATTATCAGACAGGTCCTTGACTATCTCCTCAGAGACCTGTAACACACTCAATAGAGTTTCAATAGGTTTCTCATATCCTAGGTTGATGATCTTTACATCATTGTGTATCACCAGGGATTGTGCTATGTAGTCCGGAATCGGTCTCTTTCCAGGGGTATCATTCTCACCGAGTTCAATGTCTAACATCTGAACCTTACTGTGGCTACTGATATGGTATCTATTCGGTTGTGTTATTATTTGACAGTGCGGCATATTGTTATTACGGTTCCATCGAGACTCCATCTTCACTCGGAGATTAGCGTCTTCTCGCCTCTCCGTTTTCACTGTGTATTCAGAGTTCGCTTCGTGTTTCACTTCACTCGTACAGTCCTGCTTCTTACGCACGGGGTGGTCCTCTGCACTACTCTCCAATGTGGCAATCGAACGGGTCTTCGCTTTTACTGGGGTTTTGATGGATCTTTGTCTTGTATGACTAGACCCGCTCACATCCATGGGTCGATGTTCTGAACTCAGACGTTGTATGATGTCGTGTATCTCCCTCTCATAGTCTCTGAACAGCTGACCGGTATCGGACCCAGTGTCCATATCCTCTTGATCGCCTTGATCGCCCTCCTTAGTTACCTGGACAACTGTTCTTTAAGAACCTTACTCAGTCTTTCAACCGAGGCTGCTTTCAGAACCTGTATCTTATCTAGCACAGTTCTATTCTCACCATTGGCCATTCCAACCCCAAACAACTGATCCAGTGAACACAATTTCATTTTAGACATCAGCAATTGATCGCCCGTAGTGGCTAGTTCCATGGTCACTGTTTCAAGGTTCTGAAGGAGCTCCCTTTCCTTGTCCTTACACATGGCAATGGTGTCAGTAAGCTGTTTGATATGTGCGCTGCTGTTGTATATTGTCATCTCGCAGAGCCGTTTCACTTCGTGCCTTATCTAGCTCTTGTATGTGCCTAATCTTCGTGGTCTTGTATATCACCCTTTAGCTTTGCCTCATTCCGTGACAGCGTTTCCATGACACGCTTTCAGATTATCTATCTCATTTTTACGGTCACACTGTTCGGTGAGATGGTCTCTCTGCATTGTCTCGATTCTGGACTCTGTTGTGTCTAGCTCCTTGAGTAATCCCTCTACTTTCACACTCCACGCCCCTCTCCGCCTCCTGGTCCCTTGTGATCCTGGCCATTTCCCTTTGTAGGTCCTCTGCTTTGCTCTGCGCCCTGCCGTGCAACTCTTTTAGTTCACTGATGCGATTGTTACTCTCCAGTGATGTCCTGTGGATATCCTCGCTGTACACGTCTGCCAGTGTAGCCCTTTGTTTCGCGATAGACAGACCAAGCTGTAGTTTAGCAATGGTTTCCCTGGCAGTGTTGCACTCGGATTGCAATCGGACATTTTCCTGCCTAGCGAAGGTGAGCTCCTTCTGACGTTCTGAGCTCTCAAGTGTCCCAGGTAAAGGCCGGTTATTGGGGGTCTGGATCATTGCGATGAGAGCACGCACTATCTCGACTACAAGAGCCCATTGCACCTTGAGCGACTTGACAATGTGAGGCGCAGACGATATGTTGCCCGTGTCAGTGGACATTCGCTCGACAGCGGTCTGTATGCTCTTAGTTTCAGAGCCTGCGCTATTGTCCGGTTGGCAACCCAGCTCGCCCAAGACAAGTTTCAATTCACGGGCACCATCTCCTTTTACAAAGGTCGCAATGTACTCCAGAGCTTGGTCTGCCACTTTGACATGTTGTGCGCTTTGTATAAAAATAGTCTGTCCAAATGTGTCCCTTATACCATTCCCCAGTCTACGGATGATGAGATCGTAACATCCGCACAGCTCCATGGCCAAATCGAATCCTATTACATCCCTAGCTTTGGTACGCTCAAATACTTGAAACCACTTAGCCAGGTCTTGGAAATTATTCCCCAGTGCCTCTACTGCTACTAAGGTCTCATCTAGGGTGCTAGGAGCCGGAGATCCTTCCCCCGCGGTTGTGGGGATGTCAGGCTCTATGACAGGCTCTGTGCTAGATGTTGAGGGCTCCGCATTGATATCCAAAGGGAAGAGTTTTGATATGACATCCAAGAACATTGCACGAGAATCGCTTCCAAAGTCCAATCGAAGTGGAGTATCTGCCCCGTTCTTCGCCTCTGCGGTGTGATCCTGAGAGGTAGAGGTCCCAGAACCTGTGTTTACGGACCCTTTCGCCATGCGTGTAGCACCCGAGTCTCTCGAGTTGTCTCTGTCGGCAGTCCTTCTGCCATGACCACCAGCCTGGGTCGGAGTCCTCTTCGGGCTCTTTCCTTCTGCTCTTCGGCTCCTGTCTCGATCTGTCTTCTTCTTGTTCCTCTCGTCCCGCGTACGTTGACGACATTTGCCCCGGCCTGTATTTTTGTCCATGCTCTGCTCTTTCCTCCGTCGCCTGTTTCCTGTCCCCAGTAACACCTTGGTCCATCTTCCCACCACGATGCGATCTGGTTCGCTTCTTCTTTCACACCCGGTGTGATTCGTGACTGGTTTAACGATGTCTTCTTCGACTTGTCTTTGGTAGACTTCTTTTCGTTCACTCCACTCGTCCTCTCCTTTCCACTTGTACAGTTCCCATTGTTCCTCACAGCTTGCTCTGTAGACCCTTCGGTGATTGAGACAATATCTCTGTTCCCGTTCTGCGTGGCCTCGGGGTTCCGAAGGGTAACGGGCTTGTTTATCTGATCCTGCCGCAGTCGATCCATCTCGGTTATGTCGGGTGACTGTAGCACACAGAGTTGTGCAGATGCCACCCAGGAGCAACTTGTCTATCTGCAACACAGCTGACACTCTCTTGGGCCTTGACTCACACACCACGGGTGAGATTCGATAAGCCGCATTCGCAGCGCTGACACAACTCGCCCTTCTGTCTTTCACTCAGGAGTAGATGATCGTCGACTCTCAACGCCTCTGACTGGTTGTCTAGCTCGAGCGACCAACGGTCCAGTGCTCCGCAACACAGGGCCGTGAGTACAACTGCCCAGTAGGGAGCCTGTATAGTGTCTTTGGTAGCGCGTCCCCGCAAACACCTAGTCACCTCTACACCGGTGCACGCCAGCCTTACACTCAACCACCGTGGCGGCAGATGGGACTGGCGATAGGTCCGTGTGTTGGTTAACAGTTGCACGTGAGAGAGTGCCTAAGGCCGTGTCTAGCTGCCACAATACACAGGTCCCCAAAGCGCTTTGTGTGGATCGGGTATGGTGAGAATCTCACGGTCACCGGACACTGCAGCCGCTCCAGGGTTAGCCTGCTCTGTTCGTGTAAGGCCTTGAACGCAAGCGGGGCCCCGAGTATGGACAACGTCTCGCTTACCAATTCCGAGGCTAAACTATCCGTTTCTGTAGAGTCCTGGGTGTAGGAGGTGAACACTAAGGTGTTGTGCACGTGACGGTTCATAATGGCGTATATCCTCGAGACAATAACCTCGGGTTGATGTCCACAAACCATATCCCCTGTGTAAGGGTAGGTCAGGTGGCTAGCTGCCGTATCATTGGGTGTGTTCATCTTCACCCAGGCCAAGGGCGCTCTTGCTAAAACGCTGATCCTTTTCACTTTGTGGCCCTTGGTGTCTGTGTACGTGTTGGTAAAATGTTTGGCTGTAACAAGTCCGTAGCTGTCTCCGCAGTGTGTGTATACAGCCCGGAGAACTATATAGCGTGTACTGGGGATCATATGCGACTCTACGGCTATGCGAAAGACACCGTCAAGACCGGCCTCCGTCAGACTTACAGATGTCGGTATTCGCTTCTCTATGTCAGACATTTGCACTCCAGGTGTACTCTAGACGAGTTATAAGATGTACGCCGTCAAACCTTACGCTCATATGCCACGTACGGCTCCAGTCACCTCTCTGAAAGGGTTCCATGGTCATATGCCCTGAGCTACAGAGGCACGAGTGGGCACCTTGGTGTGAAATAGACAGGAGACAGGGTTGTGTGTACAACAAAGGCTTTATTTATTTATTTCTGTGTTACGAGCAACAACACAAAATGATACAAGACCGTGTATAGTATAACAATCACCAAATGCACACAAAGGGATAATGAACAGTCAGTCGTCGTCAATTACAACTTTAGACGGTCCTACAGTCCCGTCTTCCAATATACCCTTGCACCCCACATTATTGTCTCGTGTCACGTCGTCCTGGACTGGCGCAGACATGCAGCTCAGATCATCCTCTCCCAAACAACATTCGAGTCCCTCCTGTTCCCATTCCTCATCTGAATAATCTTCCCAACCGTAACAACTCAGTTCCCCCAGTTCAAGGCAGCAGCTACGTGTGGTATTACATTTGAAAGTCTCCAGATACTCGCTCATATCCTCAGTGTCCTCCAGTCCCATGACGCCTCGGATGCTTCGATCTTTGCGCCATCGCACAGGCAGGGGTCCACTGGCTCTACTAGAAGCGGTGTCTGATCTGATGCCAAGGTCTCCACTCTGCCTTTGCTCCCCGATGCCATTGTGGTGATATCTCTGTACACTCCCATAATCTCTCGGATGGCCCCTTCTTTTCTGTCCAGCCTATTTGTGATGCTTAAGTACAGGTAGAGATTTCTGTTACCGCTGGCCGAGCCTTGCCGGACTCTCCGCCACTCAGTGTCAAAGTGATTAGCTCCGTAATGCGTGCAGATTATATCTTTCAATCTAGCAAAGGGTATACAGTGTACCGCTCTAAACAGCGTCACGTTGGACTGGTGCACCATGCCCGATGCCGCTTCAGCCATAGCTCCTTTGTCCGCCTCGGCGACTTGGGCTTCGTGAACAATACCTGAGGCAGCTTCAGTCATAGCCTCCTCGGGTCTTGGTGAGATCGCTAGTGTCTTCGGATGTGTCAGATAGGGTTCAAGTGCAGACCACACAGCGAGTAGAGCGTTTCCATATCCACTAGTAGTTCGGAAAAGATTGGCTGCTTGCATCTCATACAAGAGGTGTACATCTGTTTCATCTCGGTAAAGGTACAAGTGTTGACTGTCTCCGTGCTGAGGGGTACGTTTATCATGGGCGCAGCGCAGCACGATGACCCAAACCTCATCTGTTCGAAGTCAAATTCCACATCTATGTTTCTCGGGTTGCCTTTCACCTCGGACGAGTGGAAGGTCTGATTCTTCAGACATCTCGAGCACCTCAAGTCCCCATCCCGGTTAGGGGTGCGGGCGCCCGGTTGCCCGGGCATGAGGAGTATCTGCTTGTGGTTGTGGTCGATCCAGTTGATGTGGCAGTTGAGCACAGCGTATAGCAGCATCTGAGACCCGAGCGGGAGGTCACTCAACTTGTGAAACTGTTCACTGTGGATGAGGTCCACGGCTTGACGCAGTTCGGGTAGACAGGCCGCTGCCATCTCCAGCGGCTGATCCGTGGTGTAGGCGACTGCTAGTTTGTAGTAACAACTCAGGCCCCATTCGGAATGGAGTGTAAGCATAGGGTGTCCGACGCCTTTCACCACCTGGAAGGCTCTTATGAGCTTCGCCTGGTACGATTTCCGCTTCACAGAAAAACTGAGTCTAGTCCACTTTATGGAATTTTCCCTGACTCTGGGTCGTTCACCGGTCTGTGTGTAAGGGTCATTCCTGCCCCGCTTGGGCCGCTTATGCGCTCCCGCTCTGGCTATCCCTGTTATCACAAAGGCCCTTGTCCTGTTTGCTCATAGACATTGGAGATGACCCGGTCCTGGTTTGAGGTTACGCTTCTTGCAGACCTTTTAACACTCAGCTGCTTTGGGTCCTTTGCAGGGTGCCACCTCTCTGACTCGTTATCTGTGCAGCAGCCTCATGTAGACTGGGCGATAGATCTGCTGCTGATTCTCGGTGTGCGGAGCGTATCCTCCTTATGATCCCTCACTTGGACACGAGAGCTGCCATATTCGGAGGTTCCTACTACAGTTTGACAAAGGGGCTGTGGCTGTATCAATGGTCTGGGGATGGCTGAGTTGGCCCTAGTTCTATGATACGGAGGCCTTTTGGATAAGGTGGTCACCTTCGGTAGTTTACGCTCTGGTCGGATATCGAGACCATTTGTGAGGAAGCCCAATGCTTTGGCTCTAATTGCACACAACTTCTCCGTTGACTCCTCCTTATATAAAGACAGATCCTCCTTTGGTACCTATAAAAATCAGCCAGGAGAGCCAGTCTGACCATAACCTCGTGTCCCTGCATCTGAGACAACTCCTCTTTGCTTGGCAACACAGTACCCGAGTCTTGCGATTCAATCAGGGCCAGAGACAGTTCGTCCCCACAGCTCCAGACAGAATTTGTAAGCGCCGCCGCATTCCGGACTCCTTGTCTTAGAAGTCAACATCTTGACTAGTTTCGTCTGTAGTCGTGGTGTAGCCTCACTATCTCTCTGTTTAGAATGGCAAACTGTGTTAAGACACTCGAGGTAAGCCTGCAACAGGATGGATTTTGCATAGCGACGGGACCACACGACTCCGGCATCGTCTACCCCTGCCCCGCAACCCCATTTGCGCCGGTGCTTCTCAGGTCTCCCGTGGTCTTGCATCTCCATTGTCCAAACGCCTTCCCAGGGGAGGTGTTGAAAGTGCACGCAGAACACCTAGGGCACTTTTTGGCTTTACAGAACGTTCCTAAGATAAACGAGGAGTTCGAATCAACCTTGTTTCTGAGCCTGTGCAAATTGTTCACTCGGGACAAGGTCCTCTCCCTGTACGAGAACACCCTGACTGACGTGGCTCTGCGTGACAATGTTCTTAGTCTAGCCTCCGAAGACAAGGGTGGGGCTGACGCCTACCCAAGTGTTTTCGTCAACTTTCACAAGACCAAGGCAGGTCAGATTGTGTCGTTGCTGCAAGTTGCTGGACCTGTTCGACCTGGACGCCCTTCGATATGGCGATATAGTACCCGAACGCGGAGCGGAGCCTAGACACATGGTATTCCTGTACCTGATTCAGTTACTTGCTATATTCGTGAGCAGCTGCATGGAGGACAAGGACCTTGCTACCGTACTGAGTGTTGCTTCGCCACCTTCCTGGAGGTGAACTATTGCGACCCTCAGCGCCGCAACCCTGGCGAAGCCCATGTTCATTCCCTACTATGATCAGCAAGTGGGTAAAAACACAGAAAAGGTCAGACGGAGGGAGTGCAAGAGGACATCCCCGAGGCGAGATTGAAATATTACAGGCTGTTCACGGGCTACTTAACTGGACAGTAAAGGGTCTGACGCCTCCTGCGACATGGATTATATTATTCGCTGGACCGATCACAGTCTACTGCAACGTATGCAGGGGTGCAAGATCGTAGAAAGGCAGAGCAAGAAGTTCTGGTTCGTGGCTCCTCAGATGGGCGACAGGATGGTGATGGTTAAGAAAGGCGGCCTGAAACTGATGGGAGGACAGACAGGCAACAAGGCCCTGAAGATCTGCTCCTACCTGATGTCGGATAACGTAATGGCTTACATGCAGTGCGCCAGATTTGGCACGATTACCAACATGCTTCCCTGTCACGCTAACAGCGACTTCACTGAGAGTGTAATGACCACCATCAAGAGTTCCATGACCAACTTCACAGAAGTGGTGCGCCACCAGAGCGCAAACCTGATGGCAGAGCTGAGTAGAATGCCAGACAGTTGCCTGTCCACCACTGGGGTAGGGTTTGCTGGGCAGGAGAAAGGCAACGTGCTCTACGGTAAAGTCTTCACTGGGCCAGAAGACAAGAGACCCGCTCCGGCGGTCAAGCGAGGCTGGGGCTCTTCACTTCAGTGACTCTGGGGATGACGAACAACACCATGATGAAGAGTATGCTGACTATTGCCCTGAAACCGAAAGCAGAGTCTAAGATCAATCCCAATAGTAGTCTACACAGTATGCTGTCTATGCCATACAAGCCTGTGGCTGTTACCAAGGTGGTGACCGATGCCTCTTTACGTCCGCTACCACCACAGGTTTAACACGGGCGAATTCACAGAGGTGGCCTGTGTTAAAGCCATGAACGACCCCAGGTACAACAACCTCGTACACGAGGAGAATCTTACCAACAGCAGCAAGTATCAGCTAACGCTGTCCCATGGAGCCTTGCCGATGTGCACACTCACCCTGGCCATGACCATAAGACAGACTGCTATGATGGTACTGGGGTTCCTCTGCACAGAGCTGGCCCGTGTGGTCTATGCCCCAAAGATAACCGAGGTCAACTTGTGCAAACATCTTATCTCATTGTCAATGGCTGGGAAGTTCAGACACGGAAAGGACGAGGAGAGCCAAAACGTGTTCGACGCTTCCTATGGCACCTTGATAAAGCTGACTGGACCAGCCTTCTGCAACCCGGGTGTGAACGGAGTCAACTACCACGACCTGGATTCTATGGAATGGTTGCAAGTCGAAGACAACCGTCTACCCGACTACATCCACAGGTCTCTGAATATGATAGGGGACACAAAAAAGAGGTCCAAGGATCATGCAGGAGAAGAACATGTCGTACAACAGGGTGTTGTTTATGAGTGAGATGGGCGCAATGAAATTCGCCACTGTCTTTGCTAACGACGAATACATGATCCACGCGCCATGATGGTCATGTCCAGCATGAGGATATTCTCGAACAACAACAACAACAACAGCTACGGCTCTGTCAAGCTCTGTAGGCAGGGTGCCTACTACCGTGTGAAGGTGTTCAGCAATAGGTGCGTCGATACAACACTGTACAGTTCCCAGAGAGGTAGAAATGGCAGCTGTGACAGTGAGAACAAAAGTACGATCGATGAAATGGTGGAGAGGATCAAGAGAGGGGTGTCCTGCGTGCTGCCCAGGATAGACGTGAAACCGTATCAAGATGCTGACGCCTGAGCTGAATGAAAAGGAGTTTGGCTTACTAGTGTCAGCTGTTAAGAAGAACAACATCGAGGTGATTGGACAGGAGCCGTGGTTCCTACTCCTCGGCGTCTTGTTCTACATGGCCTGAAGGGAACAGCCGTGTTTCACCTGTTCACTGGGCCGGTATGAAACGGGCTACAGAGGAACATGACGGTAGCCCCGAGAAGAAGAAGGCCAAGGCGGGAAGCAAACTCACAATATGTGACGAAGATGTGGACTTTGGCTTTGACGACTCTGACTGATGATTGTGCTTTTGTTATACCTCACATATACAGAGTAACTGTTTGTATCTATTTGTCTACCCTATATGTTTTACTGCTTGGCTGTGTGTACTCTATATTTCTAAAGCTTTGCTATCTTATAGTTGTGAAATTAAAAACTCAAAACAGACACATGGGGTGATCGTAACGTTCTTTATTACACATATACAACAACCATGAGTGTCAGTGGAACATGACACGACCCGACCTTTATGAATATATGAAATGTATCATGTTCAGGTGTAACAGTTCAACTCAAACCATCATCTGCCTGTATGCGAACATCCGAGCTCACAATATGTGACCAAGATGTGGACTTTGGCTTTGACGACTCTGACTGATGATTGTGCTTTTGTTATACCTCACATATACAGAGTGACTGTTTGTATCCATTTGTCTACCCTATATGTTTTACTGCTTGGCTGTGTGTACTCTATATTTCTAAAGCTTTGCTATCTTATAGTTGTGAAATTAAAAACTCAAAACAGACACATGGAGTGATCGTGAACGTTCTTTATTACACATATACAACAACCATGAGTGTCAGTGGAACATGACACGACCCGACCTCTATGAATATATGAAATGTATCATGTTCAGGTGTAACAGTTCAACTAAAACCATCATCTGCCTGTATGCGCATCCGAGCTTGTGCAAATCTTCTCTCACGGTGAAAATGAATCTGTTCTCCATGCTGCCGATTGTACTGCCCAAGTCGCCTTGTACACTCTCGGCACCCTCATTTTACTCCTGCAGTCGAAGCCTAGCTTAACTCCTCCGTGGCTCTGTGGTAATCTGCCTCGCCACAGTGAGTGAGATCTAGCTCCCGTGGGCTACCCGAGCGCTGATTAGCGGATTGAGTATGCCACTGACTGTGATGAGTCTTTGAGAGTTAGAATTAGAGTTGTCCTGGGGACATGCGAGCTTGGTAAACTTGCAAATGAGAGTCTCCCCCTTGTGCTGCGAGATCCTGGGTACATTAGGCGGCTCAAAGGAACACATTCCGTATATGTTCATAAAGTCATAGGAGGAGGAGGACGTGCTCAGCTTTTCCACGTGCTCTCTCACCAGACCCTTTATATCTGAAAGCGCTTTATTCCTCAGTTCACAGTAAAGACGTCTGTACTCGTCATCAACAGGTCCCAGCGACAAAGACTCTTTCCCGTCGTCGTTCAATCTGGGTCTCTTTTCGACACAAGGTCCGTCGCCTCGATACAGTCCTCTCTGGTCCTTCGAGTCGTCCCAACAAGGCAGTTTCCCGTAGCACGCTTTAATGGCAGTTGCTACGAAAAAGAGTTCAGGAATCCCTTTGCTCGACCCCACTGGCAGATGCCCTGGTCCGCACGTGGACATAATAAGGTACGATATCTTTATTGGGTACCTAATGGACGAGATGGAGTGCACTACCGTTAGCGATGGCCAGCTCTCCAGTGAAGCCTTAATAGAGTGTCTGGTGAAGCACAGAGAGCTCATCTCAGGCCCTAACGTTTGGTCTCCTAGAGCTCGAGCCTATGTTCACTTTGAGCAGCACAGCCACGAACGCTCGCAGTCTTGAAACCCAGCGGCTCGACGGTGGTTCAGTTACTGGGAAAGCTACTACCCGTGTACTGCAGGTTGTGCTTCTTGGCCGAGTGTCACGACCGAGCGAAGGCTGCGGCTCAGGCTTTACTCAAGGCCTGACAGCATCAAGGGACTTTAGGGTGAGGTTGCTGAGTTTGAAATCAGAGCCCTGGTCTACCTGATAGATAGCCTGTCGGGCGACACCTCCCTCGGAATGGGGGGAGGTCTGTCAGTCATCTGACGTGTCGGCTGAGACCAAGATCGCAGTCGAACTCCTCTGGTCTCATTTGGTGCTAGTGTACGCTGGCAACCGCAAGCTCCTGCTGTGTAACCTTGAACTGTTCTTCACCAGACCCCAAGACTCCCTGCAGCTGTGTCCCAGGGAGCTTAGGGCAGCTCTATTCGTGCACGGTAAACATGACCCATTCGCTCAGAGCAAGGACCGCTCTCGCCGACAAGGACTGTTGCACACAAGAAGGTGTCCCGTTCTTCCACTCGGCGCATGCCCCAGGTCTAAACGTTACAGAGTCACTGCTGTCAACCAGCTTTACGAGTCTCGAGTGTCCCGCCTTTGCTGGCTGGGAGCACTGTGGATCCTCGACATCGAGTGCAACAAGGGCACCCTTCACTGGCTTTACAAAGCCGAACCGCACAGACTGTAGCCCGAACTTCACAATTCCACCCGAGTCCAGGTCCCACTCCAGCTACCTAGCCTGTCCAGAGAGAACAAATGAAACGCTCAGGGCCGAGGGGAGCTGCCTGGTAGAGTTGGACAACGACGTGCTCCTCCACGTGCTGCACGTAAACACCGTTGGCAATCAGAAGTTCAATGCCACAATAGTCTCCAGACATCTCAGAAGGTACGCTCAGATACAGTCCAACACCACTAAGACCAAGCTGCTGAGCAGACTGAGGTTCGTGTCAGACAAGAAGAGGCTCTGCTCCCAACACGGCTATAAAAACACCCGCATAGAGTTCTCGTCTAACCCCAGCCGCAGCGCCAACTACACCTCGAACGCCAAGTACCTGCTACAGCCCTACTTTAGAGGGGTGTTCGAGACCATAGCCTTATCCCAGGGAACCTGCATGGTGTCGACTAAACCGTTCACGGTTAGCAACGAGAACCTCACCAGCTACATATACGGAGTGGCCAACCCTTTAACTGTGGTGATCCGCATGAAGAACACAAAGAAACATTTCCACACACCCTTCTTCTTCTCCTCGGTCAACGTGGCTGGTGAGGAAACCAGACATCAGCTATTCTCGTCCATGTCTATCAACTCGCAGAAAGTGAGGGACGTAGCCAAGGAGCTCCCTATGGCACTAGCTAAAGTGGCAACGCTGGTGGAGATACACGCCCATCTCAACAGGCTGTGCTGCGAGCTGGCTCAGGAGCGGCGAGGAATGCTGACATCGCAGGAGAAGATGTGTCTGGTGTACCTCACGGAGACATACTTCATAGAAGTGAGAGATCGCAGTCACCCCAAATACTGGCCTGGCTACAGAGAGGCCGTGAGAGGAGCATTCGTCGACCGGTACCGAAGCAAGCTGTCTTCGTTCCAGGATAAGGTTCTAACAAATTACCATCTGAAGAACCCGGAGTTTATTAACCTGGTCTCCTGGTTCCTGGACAATCCCAGCGCCTGCATGACAGAATCATAGTCTCACACGAGGCGCACTCAGAGAAGAGGGTAAAGTGAACGCTAGAGTGGAGCTGATCGCAGCAGTCGACGTTCACGTCAACCAACACCCCAAGTGTCGCCGACCTGGCGGATTCCCCAGCTTCCAGGACATTGATTTTACAAACCTGGGATACAGTCAGCAGACCATACAACTCGCTTTAACTAACTCACTCTCGGCCTCAACAAAGCGACCATTAGCTAACGTCAGGAAATCCATCGAGTCAACGGTGGCGGGCCAATGGCAAGAGACTCTTGCCTAACAAAGGCCTCGTAAGAGGTATAGAGTAGAGAGGGGCTCTCAGCCAGCAACGTCATCCATGGCAAGTGAGAACCCGAACATCGGCTACCCGGTAGCGCCCTCGGCTGCTTCTAGATCGCCCATTCTAAGGGTGTGGCGTTTGGTGAACACACACTTTGAATCGCTACTGACGAGGGCTGAAGGGTCTACCACCAAGAGCAGGGCTGAGATCAACATACAGTGTCAGGCGAAGGAGCTGCGAGACCTAATGGGAACGTAGCAGGCGCCTGAAGACCATAGAGGCGTATATATCGGAACTGCAGAAACAGGACGTGGGTGCCCAGAACAACTGCCCGCCGAGTCAGAGGGCGTCCTCAGACCTGACAGGGGAATGGCATTTTCTGTACATGGAAGACAACAGTCTTTTCGGCTACATGAAGTTGGTTCCAGAAACGGTCTCGGTC
Organism: Brachymystax lenok tsinlingensis; assembly: GCA_030435695.1. Taxonomy (NCBI): domain Eukaryota; kingdom Metazoa; phylum Chordata; class Actinopteri; order Salmoniformes; family Salmonidae; genus Brachymystax; species Brachymystax lenok. The sequence goes on along the minus strand of JAGFMH010000034.1, from coordinate 101,730 downwards.
ACTAGCTAAACCGGTCATCGTGGAAGGATCTACCTTGGTGAGGCGAGCCGAATTCACCATCCCAGGTACTGTGATGAGAGGCGAACGAGGCCCTGTTTCATGATGATTCCACTCAAGCCGACCGCAGTGGCGTAGTACGCACTGTGTCCCTGTTGTCAGATAGCTTTCAAACATTCCGAATTCTGGAAGCACGCCTTGTTTGAGATAGCCGAGAGAGGTAACAGAGTGCCAGCCTGGCAATCTCTGGATAGATCACAGACGCCTAGGTGGATAGTGGACTCCAGGTGCTGGTTGGAGCAACCCTATTTACAGACCCAGAGGTTTACAGAGTACTTGCCAGATCGGACAAAGTTTCGCAGAGCTGAACCTCACTCACATCCTTTCCGACCTCGATTTCTCTCGAACGCCGACAGCACATTTGACTTTCTGGCTTTACAGTTGAGATCGTGAAACATGTTGTCCTACTCAGATCATCCTAGCGCTATGCTATTTCCAGCACCTGCTCCTCCTCCTCCTCAACCTCCTATGCCTCAGCAGCAGTCGATCGTTCACGAGTCCGATGGTAGAATCTTGGAAACAATACGAGAAGACTTGGTAACCCTAGACTACCTGATTGGAGTTGCTTTGCTAGGCAAAGAGTATGCTTTTGTGCAATACAGGCCCACAGATAAACACAAAAGGTGCGCAGGGCTAAGGATCGACCCTGTTCAGCAGATTAACATGTTCATCCAGGCGCTGCGAGACAGGGCCATAGCGATAGAGACATTGCTATACACGCTCATTCCGTCAGCTAAGAAGTCTTTCTGGATACGTGTGTCGCTAGCAGACCTGACAGAGCTCAGCTTGGAACCTCTCTGGATGATAAAGGGAAGGTTCAGCTGTACCCAAACATCGGTGGGCCACGATTACTATTGATGACCAATCGCTTCCAGCCCCGCGCCCTTAACCCTCAGTCTCAGCTGCTCTTCTCTCAACACAACGGAACGGAGCAATTGCTAAGAATGGCCAATGAAGGTCTAACGGGTCCTCATCACCTGGATGAGAGCGAAGACGACGATTACGATGATCACCTCTCGACTGGCGATCAACAGGAAACATGCGGCGAGTGCAAGGAGGACAGGGCTCCACTAAAGCGCAAAGCGCGTAAAGGCGAAGAGGACACGCTGGTCGGCACCGTGGTGTCATATAAGAAACGCAAACGCATGGTCGGTAGTTGTAAAGTGAGCCCAGGCTCTGAACCCGATGTGCGAGGTGAGAAAGAAGACAAACAAAGATGCAGTACAACACAGTCAGGGCACACAAACTTTAATCGTGGCATGCAAACCAGAATGAAATCAAGACAATATCAACGGGTGAAAAGAGGAATGAACACCATGTACAATAGAACAATGAGATCCCGGTTCCCCTACATCAATCCAAACCAAGTCACCCTGAACCAGGGCGACCGAGCTCAATCTCATCCATGTCCTTTGTCTGTCCCTCAAGCGGACACGGAGCAAGCTTCGGTGGCTAGCGGTGTCACGAACGACACGTCTGATGTCGCAGCTGAATCCCCTGATCATCCCGAGCAGAAGAGTCCTGATGAGTTTACGAGTCATTGTGTCTCTGCTGCAGTGGAGCAGCGTTTCGGTGACCCCGATTCTGCTTTTGCTGCGATCCCTTGTGTGAACATCTTGCCGATTGTAAACCCAAGATCTCCTTTGCTATCTCAGCCGCTGGAGCCTCAAAAGAACCCAGTTGCTCAGCTACGTGGGGCTGAGGAGCTAAGGAGCCGGGCGCTGCTTGCTGATGTAGCCGACTGCAACCCACTCGCACTCGGCAGCAATATCCCCTTGGTCCTGTTCACCTTCGCATTTAACATCGGAAGGCCTGAGACCCAGCTTGTTTGCCAATAGTAACCCATACGCGGTCGGGTGCAGCGAGTACCGGTGAGCATAATGTCGTTGACTGTGAGGGAAGAGTCTGGCTTTCTCCCGGATAAGCTGTCTGCGAATGTTACACCGACGTGTTCAGGAGTGTCACCAGCATACAGTGGAGAACATGCACCGGCGACCCTGATTGTAGCTCTCTCACTGTATCCCTGTTGTTGTACTGGATCGTATTGTGTCTCCTGTTGAACTGGCTGAATCCGGACAGAGCGCTCCTCCAGAAAGTGGTCCACATGCTCAAGGTCTCTTCCAGGTGGGCCACGCTGACAGAAGAGGGTAGTTGCAAACTAGTTTAACGTCTGACCCGAGCTCTGTGACGGGCTCATTGGATTTAGTCTCACCGCCCTGGCCGATGGCGTGTTCCAGCTGCCTTGTGACGCTCTCAGCCATCTGCAGCAGCCGCAGATCTTTGCAATTACTCTTGAGCCGTTCCAAGGCCAGGCGAGGGTGCCTGGTCACTTCACCCAGAAACTGCCTGATCAGCAGAACCTCTTTGCCTTCGGAGATCATCGAGGCCATCATTTTACTCAGGCTGTGCGAGACGCTTGCGGACTTGTGCTCGGAAACCGTAGTCCCTACCCGGATCTCAGAAACACATCTGGTAGCTCGGCCGTGTTGAGGCCAAACATATCGGGCTGCTGGTCGCTGGCCAGGAAGCGGACAGGTTGTCAAGTAACGGTTTGCCAAATGAGCGTTGCCCGCGTCGAGATCCCAGCACGCTGCTGCTCCCCGAGATGAAAGCATCACGCCAGCCAGGTGCGCCAAAGAGGACCGGTCACGCTTGTGCTGGTGTATAAGTGTCTGGTGGAGGCCGTTGTCAGCCCCTGTATGATCTTGTGAAAGAGAGTAGCCCAGCTCTTCACCGCTATGCGTGAGCGCTCTTGGCCAAAGAGGACAGATTGGAACCCCGACCAGCAACTATCCCACATTGAGATGTGCCTGTACAGGACCCGTCCACTGTGGTTGTGACAAGGTCCGTCTCCGTGTCGTAGAAGGCCAGGCAAGTGGAGGCCCTGCACTCGGGTATGACTGGGCACCGGCCGTGCTCGAAGGTCTTCATCACACCCCACAGGGCCACTGTTGCCATCTTTAGCTCTGTTTCCTTGATCGGATCTCGCTTGAGCGTGATGTCCCGTTGAACCCAATCTCTGATGATCTTACACACGACCGAGACCTGAGTCTCAGGGACCGAATAGCTCATCAGGAGTTTCAGAGTGTCAGCAAGGTGGTCGAGCGGCACGTCCAGCACCGAAGGCAAAGCTCTCTCGTGAGCCTCTCGTTCCTGCACGGCTTCGGCTGCTGCATCGGGAGGGCTGAGACCGTCCTTTACAATCCTGAAGCAAGGTTCGTGCCGCTATGCGTCCGATGTGCTCGCCATGCCTAAGCCACCAGGTCTCCACTGGTTCTCGGTTCTCCTCCGCTTACGCCGGTCATAGCTATCATCATCATCATCATAGTCCTGTTTCCTGCACGCCTCCGATGGACTGAGGGTTTGGCAGAGACTAGTTTGGTTACAGTAGCTTTACCCGATAACCCCAGACCGAGAGCTCTGAGTTTCTTCCATGGCAAGAAAATGCAGGGCACGAAGCCAGCTAATACAGTCCAGCGAATCATGTTCCTCAGGGTGCTCTTGATGTGTTCGCACAAGTGGTTTGAGGAGTAGTAGTTGATGAGGTACCGCACCAAGCAAGTGGAACTCTCGCTGTTGCTCCCCAATACGTTGTAAAGCAGCAGCTCCACAGAGAGAGCCGGGCTGAACGTGTTGACAATCTCCTCTATTGCTATGGCCAGCTGTGGATCCTCACTTACGTAAGCCCAGGCGTCGGTGTCCCGATGGATAGGGATCAACCCATAACGCTCGTAGTCGACTTTGTCACACTGAACCCTTTCACGATGACTAAGCTCACGTTTTCTGAAGATGTCTAATACGTAGGAGCTCCCTCTGTCTTCCAGAGCGGCTTCGGCAAGCTCCTTCTCGCAACGGAAAAGACGCTCTCTGGACACGCTCGTAGTAGCTCTCTTCATCTCCCTGCACGGTCCTATCGGATAGCCCAAGGTGTCTGTGCTATCAAGCGTGTGATGTCTGGTTAACGATACCAACGTGCTTTCCCGTATACTTACAAAGTGCGCAGCTTATGAGGCGAGCCTCCAGCATGGCCTGGATGCTGTTCAGAGCCTTATGTTGTCTGTGTAGCAACAGGCAGACCCTGAGTAACCTAAACCGAGGCGGTGGCTATTACCACTACTACCAGGACGACAGCGACGACGAGGACAGCGACGACGATGACAGTGATACCAAGGCCCAGGCACGTGTGGTTAAGCTCTCCAATCTCAAACGCAAAGCCATCGACGTGACCACAGACGTGATTGTTGCGGAAAACCTTCTGAGACGACACGGGGACGATTCGAGTTTACTAATGTACCACGACAAGTGCTCCAAAGAGATGTATAGAGCTCTCGGTAAGCTCCCCGTAACGTCACATGGAGCTCTAGTTAAGAGTCCTTACAAGACGCGTCGCAAGGGCGTGTGGAACACTATAGACATTGTCTAACCAACCAAATAAACATCCTAATAACTGACTCTGTCCGTCTCAGAAGTTGCTATTGACATCAACTCTATCTCTACCATAGCAAGCACACAGCCAGGTCGCCTGTTAGTCGGTATAATTTAATTCAATCGACTAGAATCCCAAGAGGTTGCCTGCATCATGAGTGTGGTGACCATGGACCCGAGCAGCTACACGCTGAAACCACTGGAGACCGTTGTGCGTTTGGTGAAAGCCCCAAACTTCCTGGCCTCCCCGAACAGCACATTCGCTGAGTACATGACGGATAACATAATCAGAGCCACGGCCACCAACAGTTCCATCTCGGCCGACGCCACCGTAGTGATATCGCAGGCTCACATGGGAGTTTCGCTGTTCAGACAACAGAGAGACACGAGTCGCCTACTCGCTGGCTTTGTGTACAAGATGCTGGTGCCGGACGAAGTGGTTCCCACAGGTACGAGGTTCTGCAGGCGCTACAGAATCACGGACCAGCGAGGCTCAGCAGGGCACTTACGACACAATCAGCAACGGAGTGCAGACTAGAGAGTACAGCCAAGTGTTCCAACATAGGTCCAAGGTGGTCACGATGCACGGAAGCCTCCTGAGCGTTACAGTGCCTTCAGCGGCCGTGGATCTCATCAGAAGAGAGTTGGACAGGGTCAGCACCTCCTGGGAGCTAACTAGGACCATTGAGGTGCTCAGATATTGTTCAGCTCAACCCACCTTGACAGACAGAATCGCAAAGTGACAAAGAGCTCTAGTCGAGCTGAGAAATTGGACTCTATATTGGTGATGGCTGAACTCATGTGCGGTATGATCAACATACAGCCCGACTCTTTCGTCTGCGCCCTGGAAAACGCCGGAGGATACTGGGGAGCGATAAGTCCGGTCATGATCGTGGGTGACACGCTGTTCCGCGCCGCCTCCCAGAGAAGCTCCAATGGCATAATATGTTCGCAGATCGCCAGCGAGGACACCAAGCTCATCCCGGAGTTCTCTGTGTACACCATGGCCAACGAGACCGTAGAGCCGGGTAGGCTACGAGTTCACCATGAAACAGGTCACCCAGCACGCTCGGTGACAAGGACCTACCCTTCACCAACGACTCTTGCTTCCAGGACAAGTCAATCGACATGAAGGTAAACTACATTCGAGTCGGAGGAGGCCCCACAGATAAGATCCCCATCGTGGCAGGTGGACGGAGTGCAGATGGAACACGGTAACAACAGAGACACGCCCACTGAACACAAGGCCTTCTGTAACTCGGAAGGATTCAAATGGGAGTACTTCACGGTCGGCTGCATGGCGCCAGCTCTGAATCAGATCAACCCGTCACACGCCCTCTCCACCACAGAATCGGACGACATCAACTACAAGCAGCTTGCTCAGCGATCACCCTGCGCCTCATACCTCCACCAGTATGACGGAGCGGTGGCCTGTGTCACTTGGCGTAGCCTACACCCCGTGGGTAACCCGAAAGAGCTGTTCAATGAAGCGCCGTAAGAGACTGCAAAATGATGTCAACTCCTTGATGAGAGCCGATCCCAACGCCATTTCTGTAGACAAACTGGCCATGCTCGGGTACAGTAGAGACTGGTACAGTAAGATAGAAAACCCAGCGCCCATACTGGAGTTCGACACTGCAACATGGTGGTACTCTCGCCCACCTGACAATTGTGCCAGGGACCTGCAACACGCCGTGCCCGAGCGCTGGGTTGTTAGGCCTGGTGGCTCTGTTCAACTCGTCGCCCATGAACAGCATCGAAAACGAAATTGCTCAGATCGGCAGCGAGTTACTCACTCACTTCGGAGATACGGAGCACGCCAGACATGTGCGAGATAACTTGCTATTCCTCGAACGGGCGCTCCACCACGGACAAGGTTTAGAGTCGACGATTGCCTTGAGAAGGATTGTCCTGGAGGGAGGAAACTGTAACCATTTCGAAAATGCAGACTGGACCAAGGGAAGACTTTTCTGGTCTTGGTTAACCGACCCGATCTGCGCAGTTTACATACGGGGTGTCCTCGCTGAAAAGGAGACAGCGTCGACCATTACCAACGAGGAACGTACCGTGTTGTTACAAATAGAGGGACTGATGAACAGCTTAAGCGCACTGTTTAAGGGCATAGTTGGGAGCAGGCACAACTCTGTGATAGCCTCCATGCCTGTGTTTATCAACAACGGTGCTCTCACGGAATATGGCTACCCAAGGTTCTTCACCTTGGATGATGTGGACTATTGTAATCTCATGTACTGGATCATCCTCCCAGTCCTAGGCGCTAGAGTGTACCGCTTTGGGGATGATGTCAACCTCGCTGACACTGTCTGCTTCCCTATCCTATACAGAGAGCACGACCTCAATCTAACCAACGAAGTTGAACCTGCCAAACGAGAGCTCTCACCGCGGATGCGCTTTGCATGGACAGTGCGCCTTCTCCAAGGTAGCACTGCAGGGCTGGTGTGATGTCAGTGAACAGTTTGAGCCTCACCGCATTGACACACAAGCGGTGTACCGATACCGATTTAGCGACACGCCCCTGGTCACGCATGTGGGCCATCAGACTGCAAAAGCTGGCGGGTATCAGCAACATCTTGGCCAAGGTGTTGATGGGGATGCATTACAGTACCCTGTTGACTCACAATGTCATACGCGATCACTACGACACCAAGTACTACTCGGGCATGTCCTACCTTCTGTTCAGAGGTGTTCGCTTTCACGGGATGTGGTATCTCCTCATGCAACAAAAGTCCGCTCTATACACACTGGGCACGGAGATCGCCTGCAAACCCATCGCCTCACAATACGCACCAGGTGCATACCGTCAACCAATACTGCGAGTCTGTCGTTATACCAGAGACCCTAGACTCTCCCGGGTGTACATCCCCAACTTGTACATGAAGGACGCGGCGGGAGGAGACGTGCACATAAACACGGGCGTCCCTTCGACATGGTATCGCAGACGCTGCTCAACGGTTTTTGCCCAGGGTCGGACTGTGCGAGCGGCTACCGCAGACCTTACATCTTCACCACGGGCCGATCGGAAAGACTCAACGGGTCCGTTACGAGGGACACTATGATGCGAGCCGAAGCGTACACTTGTATGCCAACCCTACTCCAGCCGTTCAGCTCAGCTCTCAGGGTTAGAAACAAGCAAGCCAGCAGACACCGCAACCAAGAGGAGAGTAATCATAAGCTCTTCTGCAACACCCTTCACATGGTGGAGTTTGAGAAGGGTGTACTGATCCCATAGGATCCTTTCAAGGATACCGTGGAGAGAGTGAACGGTGATAAGCCGCACCACAGACATAATGCAGCCAATGCTTGGGGTGGCCTTCTGCGGTACTTACAGTATAGGCCTGACGCCTGACAAGAAGCTCATGTGCGCCGCCGATGCGACCCGGAACGCCGGGTCGATAGGCTAGCGCCAGAATCAGCGGAACGGGTATATTTGCCTGCAACCCCATCCACGCCACCACTCGCTTAATCAACCCCATCTTTAACAGGATATTCGAGAGCACCCGGTACTCTCGCCACCTCCAGTGTTGAATGGACCTCGCAATACCATGGGAAATGGTTGCTAGTAATACACATAGCTTACTCATTACAGCCACGGTTCATTGCGGCAAGGATGCGCAGGTAGCGGTCTTTCACACAACATAGCCCTGGGAGTGTGCGCCTTGGCAGATTTCTGTACTCTCATGCGGAGTAAATTTCTTCACCTCGCTTCTACATGGACCCCATGGAGCAAGAGAATAAGCTAACCCTGATTAGAAAGAAAGAAGAGGCCGCTGTTGACAGATCAATAAACACAGTTTCGAGAGCCATATCAAGCTTAGACGCCAACATAGCCCTGCTCAAAGAATCTATGACTACAACGATAGGGGAACAGAAGGAGTACAACAAGTTGAAGAACGAACTGCTTTCCACCCAGATGGAGAGAGCAGACCTCCTATCTACTGGCAGCGCCAGGGAAGACTGGACGCGGCGGAGGTTAATCGGTGCAGTAAAGACTCTCTCTGACAATGTGGGACTGCAACTCAACGCCTCGGTTTACATCAACAGACAGGTGTTAACCCTGGCTGTTCAAAGGGATCTGGACGATATGAGAGAACCAATCACTAGAGTGAGCTGCTCAGGACGATACCGCTAATACAGTAGAACGTAAAGCTATAACTGAAGGGGATGTAGTATAACAACATGTTGTCACCTTTTCACAGTTAAAGGTTCCCTATGCCTACTGAGTGTTTGTATACGCTTGATGCTGTGTATGTAATCTGTTAGATATATCAATGCCATTAAAGTCAAAACAACAAATAAAAACATATCTTTGGCTATAGCACAATGTCTCTGTGTAATTGGTCTACATGGGCATGGAATTGATGTTGCACTGTCACTAGCACGTGTAGTTGTAAGACATCACACAGGGCCATTGGCTAGACACCATATACCCCACTACCCTATCACATGGAAACACCAGCAGGATCACCGCATAAGGAGTGCTAAATAGATAAATAAATAGTACACAGATAGGTCCCTGTGCTGAATGAAATAGATTCCGATTCTCTGGCGGTGATAACGAACTCCTGGCCGCCAGAGAACTAAGGCAGGGAATGCAACACAGAACCAGATCACTGGCAGGTCTATTGCTACAACCATGGGTAATGTGTCCAAACAGAGTTCAGATATTTACTATATATACACATGCACAGCAACCCGGTTCCACTATTCACAACCTCCTGCTGTATAATGTATTGCCAGTCATTGAAGAGGTCCAAGGACGACATAGCCGAGAGGCATTATGGCTTCACAACTATCTCCAATAAGGTCCTGGCAGACGACTCCAGAAGGTGTGGATCTACTCAGCTCCTTTCACAGTAAGAGTAATCCGGTTAAGATGATGCATAAGGTCATCGAACACTGCCTCAAGACCGAGGACCGTATGAGAGATTCCTCAATGTGTTACTCGAGAGCAATAGATGCTTATATCTAGACCTGGTACACAGTGGGCCACAGGGAAGGGCCGGTGAGTATAACCACATGTACACTCAAATTAAGGGCTATACTAGATCAACACTTGTTGGTAACCTAATTCACATTGGTATGTTTGTTTCAGTCAGGAAAGACCTCCAGCAGTGCAATTGACAGACAAGGCGCGCACAGCACTCGGCGATAAGGTTTGGCGATCTATGGACCATGCCTATGCAACCCTCTTACAACAAGGAAATCACGTTTATCATGCCCGCACTGGACGTGTTGTATGTTAGAGATCAACTGCTTCCAGAGGAATTCGCAGAGTTCCGGGTAAACCGAGATGATCACAATGCTATGATTGTGAAACTGGAAGAGCTGTGCCTGGACATTACCATCCCTGAACCAAGCCGACGCTTTCATCGCCTTTGGTAGTGTCTTCGCTTAACATGCATGTGTTTGGCATTCAACCTGATGTCTATGGATCGATGTCATTGTGTTTGCTTAGTACAAGTGGGTTCTGTACCAAACCATGATGTGTATCTGTCTATTACAAAGGAAATAAACTTGTTGAAGCCAAAAGATCTGTTTCAATTGGTCATTTATTAAGATTCGAGTCCTTGTTCATGTCAAAGTAAGAGACAAATGTCTTTATACCAATATATTACAAAGGTCCCAATATATTTGATGGTAGTTACCCTATAATTGGAACTTTCACAGGCATCCATTCATGGGTCATGTCTCCAAACACAGTTCAGGTTTTACCATGTTTACACATGCACAGCAACACAGTTCTATTAGTTACAACCTCCTGCTGTACAAATGAATTGCCAGTTATTGAAGTGTTACAAGGACGACATAGCAGAGAGACATGGGTACTTTAGATCTGTCGTGGATAAGGTCCTGCTACAAGACCCCGATGGTGAGAATCTACTCCGGTCTTTACATAGTAAGAGCAATCCAGTTAAGATGATGCATAAGGTCATAGAATACTGCCTCAAGACCGAGGAACGTGCTAGGAGATTCCTCGAAGTGGTAGGTGAGGTAGAACCCTGCTTGTACACGGACCTAACAACACGCTGACCACAGGGAAAGTTCGTGAGTACAACCCCACATGTATAGTGAGATCAAGCCCTGGAATGTATCATCACTCGCTCTTAAACTAAGGTACTCTTGTATGTTTGTTTCAGTCAGGAAAGATCCCCGCAGTGGAATTGACAGACAAGGTGCGCACCGCACTGGCGATAAGGTCCGCGATCTATGGTCCATGACTATTCAACCATCCTACAATCACAGAATCATCTCTATCCTACCCGCTTAGACGTGCTGCAGGTTCACTGTCAACTGCTTCCGGAAGAATATGAAGAGTTCAGGTGCAAAACAATCATGTCAATGGTATGATACGGCAACTGCAAGACATGTGTATGGACACTGCCATCCCTGAACCGAACCGAAATTTCATCTCCTTGGTAGTCTCTTCATTTAACATGCATGTGTTTGACATTCCAAACATTATAACCATGCCTATGGAAGATGTCTTTGTGCTTATGTAGTACATTATGCCCTTTACCAGCCCCAATGTGTGTACCAAACCATGATGTGTATCTGTCAATTACAAACCCAATAAACACTGGTGGAAACAGTTGTTTCGATCTTTCCTTTATTACGATTGAGTCCTTGTTCATGACTAAGTCAGGAGGTGTTTATGTATATTATATTTATATCACCAAAGGCCCATAGGATGATAGACACCCTATACCGCCCTGACAGTTACAAATGGAAAGTTCACATTCCAAACATGTGTCTGTTTTAGTTTGTCTTCTAGTCTAGATATAACAAACACATACACTTGAAGGTATGCTATTGTGTTGTAGGTAGAATAAGTTGGTCAATTCAATAGATACAGATTGTTTCGGTCTTCACCAGGGCCTATTTGACTGGAGATATGGGACAAGGACCCTCATGAGGTTCCAATGTGAGATGCAATCGCGAGCCTTAGCTTTCTAACTCATAGAGGTGAACATACATAATGATTGGACACAGTATGGCACAGAAAACACTCTCAACGACAGTCCATGTGATAGAGTTTATTGTACACAACACACTTTACACAGATCACGTGTCCCTACAACGGGTGCATCCGTAACCTTGCTTTCTAGGTATATATGTAGAACACCATGGACATCATTCACCTCAAGATCCCATTTGTCACTGCACATTACATTGGCAGACATGCAGCTAGTCGCAGTCAAAGTACACTACACGGTCACGCACAGAGAACCCGCATCGGATCCGGGTCTCGGTCCCTTCAGGTTCCACAGTTCCCAGACGATTTCATGGTCTTGGCCATTATTCGCAATTCCCCTCGGTCCAGTGCTTAGACTGGATCGTAGCTGGGACCTTGTCAACCGGGCCAGTCTCATGCCCATGTTGTGATAGTCGCAGTCCTGAGAAGGAGCGCCACCGAGGCTCCAGAGTAGGCTCTTCAACTCTTGGCACCAAGAGGAATATGCCTTGTAGTTGGTTACCACTCCGGTCATCAATCTCTTAATTCCAAGTCCCATCGGCACTATATTATAATCGGTCCCGCACAGGGCCATGAAAAACAGTTTTTCCATCCGCTTCGCTCTCCTCTCTGATTACCTGACTTTTCACGCCGCAGGAAAAAGTGTCTGCCCGCCGGTTCATCCTCAAGAAACGTCCGTAACTGCCACTCGGTACCATCCCTTTCATGTACGCATTACTCAACTGCTTGAGGCCGCTTCATGACATGTTTCTGTTCTTTGTCCTGACCACCCTATATTCTGCTCCGCCTTCTGGGTAGGGATCGGGACCTCGCCCTCCTGCAGACACGCAGCTCTTCCGCTTCTCACCGTACGCCACGGGTATCCGATTCTGGGCCAGATAGCGGACTCTGGTCAGATGTGGGACATAGTGTTTCAAGATGTAACAGACCGCCTTGGTGCTGAAACAACAGCCTTTGCCTACAACTTGTCCCAGATGATCCAATCTGTCACAGCCGTTAGACTCGAAGAACCTAGACAGGAAGGTGCGGTATATAGATCCCCTGATCCCGCCGAGATACAGGTACATAGCTACTCTTGTCTTAAAGTTGACATAACTGTGCTTATCGAGAATGGCCTCAATGAGTCGTGGTTGCTTTCGGAGTCATCGACAGCAGGTATTCGCCGTCTGCGGCGATGTCGCAGAGCACTCGAACCTATCCTCACTTGAAGCCAGTTGGCTACACTGAAGCTTGGGTGTGCGACTGTCTGGAATGTCAAACAGCAGCTCCTCAAGGTCGACATGTGCATGTCACGATCCTGGTGGTAGCTCTTGTTGTCTAGCCTCATAGTAATGCCCTCGCCCACAAGCCGCCAGCACGGCCACCAGGTCCGAGTCTCCCGTACACACGGTCACGCTTACTCCTTCAGAATGTTTGCCAACTCCACGAGCAGCGTGGTCGGCCTCTGTGCTCCTACACCTTAGACACGCTGGCCCTCAATGTAGACAATTGTACAGTCTCTGGGTCGGGCGAAAGTTGCCACAAAGACGCCTTGTGGCCCTCAGGTCTGTCTATGGAGCCGCCAGCATAACTGGGATCTAGGTCTGACAGCTCATGCTCACGAGGGTCTCAGATCTTCCACCTTGTTCAAGAATAGACTGTCGTCCTTGCACTCCTTGTACTCCAGATAGGTCTCGTGGAACGACACCAGGTTATTGACCGATCTACCCTCTGGGGGTTCTTCACAGTCTCCTTTGGCTCCTGTCACTAGGAACAACTTGTTTTTCATACCCATGTCGGCCAAAAACTTCATCGTGGTGTATTCTATGGCGCACAGATTACTCTTCTTACAGAATGCTATGTGAGATATCGGAGTGCGGGCTAGTCTGGTCTCCCTCACGGCCGGCTTCTGAGCTCCCACCCCGCCCTTTACAAGCACTACACAACGGCTGTGTGTATTTTCCGAAATGTAACAAGAAGCCAGGGTCCTGGCCATGCTAACTATGGACGCCTGAGGATCATCCTCAAGTAGTCACTGGCCTTGACTTTGTGGGATTACCATGAGATGGTCTATCAGAGTCCAATCTTGTTGTTGACACGGTCTGTCACCAATTCAAACGGCGCCAGGTGAGGGTTTGCGAACATCGCGTGAATGGCCTTGTGTTTCAGCCCCATGTCCTTCAAGAAGTTATCCCGTGGAATAGGATCGGGTCGACTAGGGTCTGTAGTCTGTCTACAGGGACAGTGTATCCGGGCAATATGTAGCCCCGGTTACCCTCTTGGGGATCCTTCATGCACCTTGGTGGGCAAATGGTGTACGGTTGGAGCCCTGCTTGGACAATGAGACCAGCTACAACGAACTGCTCTAGCGTTGGCGACACCATCCCTGTTTGGAGGGTTCGCAAGGGAGCTATTGCAGTGCGACCATGGGCACTACATGTACGGCTATTGCTCTTGATCATGGTCGATTCCAACAGGAGAAACAGCATCAGCGCCTCTGGTGATTGTCACCTGTACACTCTTCCTGATGTTCTGTTTCTCCTGGTTGAAAAGTGTGTTCCTGTAACACAAATCGGTAGGCTCTAGCCTTGGGGTCTTTCCCTTGCAGTTGAGGCCCGCTGGCCTGGACCCTCTCCACTCTCATGTTGACACACGTAGGTGCCAGGCAGTTAAGCACCTGGGAGCAGAAACAGTTCAGCCACGGAACTTCCGTCGCATTGTCTTAGAGATGGTGGGCCTTAAACAACTCCTTATGGTAACCTGGTTGGTGCCTGGCCTGACTATCACCAGATATGCAGCAGACCTCTCTGACATGCTTGGGCACGTGAGCGAGAACATCAGCCACGTAAGCCACAGTTGCGTGTTGTATCGCCACAAGGTGGCCTGGTCTAGAATGTCTTTGTTCCTGGTCTTGAGCTCCAGCAGCACCACGCCTCCCTTTACGGTGTCAGGCCACTAGGTCCACCTCGGTGTAGAAGGCCCATGCAGGGGATGGACTTGCAGCCTCGCCACAGCCGCTGTGGCACGGGTAGGATCCGGCTTTACGAACTCTATCGGGGTTGGCACACTGGCAACCTTGAGGCCTGCGCAAATGGGAGCAAGACGCAGAGCCTTGAGCTGAGTTAGAATGAGGCGCGACACGGGCCGACGCCTCGCAGTCTCTTCTTTCCGCTGAACACGCCCTGCACTGCGCTGGCCTCACCGCAACGCCTATCACTGTGGACATACGGCTCCTATCCCAGAGGCGCCTGCAAGCGGCTGGAGTCAGGGCTCTACACCTGAGCAGTTGCAGCATGGCTTCCTTGAACTCCGATCCCTTGACTCGGGTGCGTAAGGTTTCTTAGGTACTCAGGCAGCCACTCCAGGGAGCTCTCGGGTTGGCGCTCAGGTCCTGCACAACCCTGGTGAACAGATCCATGCTTATCATGTTGTGGCCCATTGAGCGCTTCCTGCAGCACATGGTAGACGCCAAGGTTCTGGTGATACCCTTAACCTTGTACCAACGGTGGTCGGCTGTAGACTTGGCACATAGCGCACCACCGTAGCCCCGGAACTCGATCACCGGGTCCTGGAGCTTCATTGTATTAAATGTTCTAGGAATGTTAGGTTGCTGTGATAACCCTATCCCTTTGTGAGAAACAGAAGTGGCACGGCTAAGGTACCCGTACTATTGCAGTCAGTAAGTAAGGAAGGTCCAAGCAGAAGGGGACACAAGGCCCCAGGGATCCCCTCTGAGAGACATGAATCGCAAGAAACCAATCATGGGAGGCGCGAAGTCTCTGATCTCAGCGAGCAAGGACCTGTTTAACAACAGAAGGTTAGGGGTCCCGAACGGCCCCATACTGAGTGCTGCCCGCTTCAGGGGCAAGCTGGGAGCCTCCATCGCCGCCATCACATCTCTCACCGTGGGGTTTCTTACCATCCCCAACAACATTCTCTACTTCATCAACAACAAGCACGGTACAAGGACCACAGGCAGGCTGACCTCAGACTCCGAGCAGTCGCCACATTCAAGTCAGACCTGACTACGAGCACGCTGACATCCATGCGGGATTGCCCTCGCCACGCTTTGGTTGTCTTGCCATGGTTGTGAGCATAGTGCTCAGCTACTTCGCCTCCAAGAGCAACGAAAAATGGACGACTCTGATGGCTTCTACAAGCGCCCCGGAGTCCGCCAGGAGCACCAGGACCGTGATGGCGTGCTCTCATCATGATGAACATCGAGCTCTTCATGGCAGTGATCGCGGGCTGCATGGAGCTGCTGTACCAACCTATGATCAGCGACGCCCAAAGGTTGCATAACATGGAGTGCGCTATAGCGGTGTTCAACATCGCACTCTACATCATGTACGTGGTGACCATGGTGCTGACCTCGACCGCTCTAAAGGGGAAGCACGGCGATCACGGTTGATGGTCTCGCGAGACATCGCTGAGGCTGTGGCGATACCCTCCTCAGCTCGTGACTACATCAGCAGAAGCATCAACTCGCACAATTCACAGTCGAGCTTCATCTAAGGACCTCGGCCTCTCCCAGAGTCTCCGCTGCTTGGGCTGGGAGTGGCAAAGGAACGGGGAGCTGGACCCCAGGCCAAACACCCAGGCCCCAGCCACTCAGGGTGAGCCCGAGGGCATTGTGGAGACCTTTGCCTAATAGGTCTGGCTATCATTATAGTTTTACAAGGACCCCTACGTGTGTCCTGCAGTGTGGTTACAGTCCATTCTCAACGCCTGTACCACAAGGCGTCAGAAGACATGAAAACAACCTTGAAAGCAGTCTCCCAAGAACGGGCCCTATATGTTCTTCTAATGACTTGTTATGTAACATGCTGTGTATCTATTTCTTTATTAGTTCATGGAACCGAATAATAGACTGGAGGTAACAAGTAAAACCAGTGTCCAAACAGCAGTATATTGTCCTGTGTGATGTTACCATATCCCCTCTGGCTTTTTTCACCTGTCACAGGTATATAGTGTGTGTAGTAGTGGGCAAAGCTGTGCTATCTATTTGAATAAATGACAAGGAACCAATGTTTGAGCTTCTGTTCAGTCTTTTTATTGACGCATGTTCAAAGGGGAATATATTTCGAATAGGCACATCGCCAAACTTTAGGTCTGTAGGGTGATAGGAACCGCTACATTGGTCAGGTCCATATCGCTGCCACACTTCACGCCTTTATCACAACCACAGCATCCATACAGCTACGACAGTGGTAGACGGTGTCCAGAAACACATTGTTGAAGAACGGGTACATGCTGCAGGCCACCACACACCTAGCGAATGACAGAGATGTGAGTTATTAGTTTCGTCAGTACAACAGGCTGCCACAGACATTACACCAATTATGTCGAGAAGAAGGGTCTAACAACCCACCTCACCCCATAAGTAGGAATAAGGCAATCATTGCCATTGCCCGGGAGTATAACCTATAGCGAATTACAAGGTGTGTCATATTCCTAACAATTATTCAACACAGTGCAAAACTCTGAGTAGCTCCAAGTGTACAGGAGGGTCACGGAATCGGTATGATGAAGCGTATAAAGGTTAAGCGCTACAGTGGCCTGTAACCCCGCGCTCATATCCTTTTTCAAGACAGGGCTATTTACTGGCAGTCTGCTCAACAAACCGTTTCATAGGTTACTAATTCAAGCCATAGTCAAGGCAACAAGGAGTGAAGAACATTAACCCGTGTTACACTGTCCGGTCAGTGTCTCTCACAGCCACTCCTTCCCTTTCTACTAAGGCTATGGCAGCCTGGTACGACTGCCTCCTCTTGAAGAACAGGACCCTGACAGATCACGAGAAGGAAAAGCTGGACCGTGGTCAACGTGAGATCAGTCAGCGCCAATGGTGTCGATGCGATGATAGGCCCTAAGGAGAGTCTCTTCACCAGACCCATGTACGTGCAGTTGACACACTACCACCATCTCGATGCCCTACTAGGCCATCATGGCGCATGCTACGCCTACCCGGGAGTGGAAGGTTTGTACAACTATCCCGTGAGACAAGTTCACCGTGGAGAGGGGCAGCCGCCTCGACCATGCATCACAATCCCCGTCAAGTCAGATGGGAGAGGAGGAAGAGTAAGGAAAGTATAGATACGATAATGCTAAAGTGAATATTACCATCCTATTCACACTACACCCACCAGCTGAAAGCCCATGTTCCACTCCTGGACCTGTCCCCCGTATCCTTATGCTGTCAGGGAGCACAGCCATTGCTGGAAGAGTCAAACCTCAAGACACTGACTGGCGCCAGATACCAAAACTGTGTCTCATTTGGATGCATGTATGTATATACTATGGCCATGAAATATAATATGAATAAATTGTTCAACAGTGCATCTCACAGTTCCGTCTCTGTTATTACATAGACTATGTACAGCTACCCCTACACTTGTCTCTCCCTCAGTACTATGCAAGGCATAGCTCGCAGTCTTTCATATCCCACATAGGATAGGCTTTGCACTCCGATCACCACAGAGACGAGTGGTAGCACTATGCATCAATTTCCCACATCTATTGTCAGCTCCAGGTTAGTGTTTACATTTGGAAAGGAAGGTGGCATAAACCACCCCAGTCCTGCCAAGCGACTCCCCCAAATGCACTCTGAGAGACCAAGGTCAGTAGGAACCGCCCTGACAGAGATACGTGTTGATTAGTCAGTCCTGCCAAGCAACTCCCTCCGAATGCACTCTGAGAGACCAAGGTCAGTAGGGGGACAGACTGCTGGAAATCACACAGTGTCCTGTCTGTGAAATGTCCCTGAAGTGCATTTTGAGGCAGGACCTCCCGTTAGTGTCCACACGGGGTACTGTTGTATACTACTCTCTAACCCTCCTGCGTGGTCACTTGGGTCAGAGCGACCCAGGCCCTGTTTTCCAGGG